>JAQFYD010000736.1:0-15701 GCA_034694225.1 Bourletiella hortensis | reverse complement strand
AATGGACAATTATTCACTTTTATAAAATTAGCACCACCAACCTGCACCACTACTTGTTGAAGTTGCTGCACTTCACACTCACGTCCGAAAAACTGTTAAAATAAATCCCATTCACAGTTCTACACACGAAAACAATCCCTTAAAATTAGCACAGCCTTCCCATCATCATTTCTATACTCGGTCACCCAGGTCACGTTTAAGGTCACTCAAACGGTCTGTAACTTGTTTCATTTATATTTACAGGAAGAAAACAAGAATACAGAGAACAAAGACACTTGACAAGAAATTCTTGCCGATGAATTGAAAGTCACTGCTTGAGACATTTAATTCCTCTGGATCTATTTCTCTACATGGACTTAAATTAAGATATAATAGGGATTTTGAAAAACTGAAGAATATATGCTTACCTGGTTGTTTGTTGGCGATTTTATTAAAACAGTTTTGAAACACTTCATAAAGGTGCATTGGCTCGTCGTCACTTGCAGCCATTTTTAATGGTAGGAATTTATACTTATTATATTTGTATACAATATTAAATATTTATTTCACTGGACACTAGAAAAAAGAAAAATTTGCTATTTGTTGTTCCCTCGTTGTTGTTGCTCTCTTGGTCTTGTTCTATATACTTGTTCTTACACAGCCGACAGAAGCAGCAACAGAGAGACTAACAGAGAGAAGAACGGAAGGAAAATAAATCCACCCCACAAGTTTAGTCAGAGAGCAGCAAGAAGAGCTTCTATAGTTTTCAGTAGAACACTAAAGTTTCCTTTGGATATGCAGTGAGCAAGAAGTTATGAGAATGAGCTAAAAGGGCACATCACAATCCTTATACCCAACTACAAACATAGAGTCAAGCAAGGGAGCTATACTCAGCTAAACACATCCAAATATTCTCATCTCATCATCAACAGACCTACTGGCTTCACACAAAGTACGGCCAGGGGACGCCAAAGCCTGTTCGCCAGTCATCACACTAAAGTCTCACTATCCCCATCCTTCGGATCCATTCCACAGTAAGCTTTAGCATTATCATTTTCCCTAATCAAAATCTACTCTTCTCAATTGTTATCGTTGCAAAGACAACTACAAGATTTTCCACCTTTAAAATCATCTACATTCAAATAATTCCTCCGTAGAGCATAATGCCCTTGAAGAACGCCTTCCGCAAGTTCAGCAGTTTGTCTCTCCGACAGGAACTTCTGAAATTTATGCTTCTATAGAAGAGATGCAAAAAGCGGGAATTTAGAACGATTAACTGAAAAAATGATTCCACAATATATTTCTTTTACAACTTGAATAACAGTAAGGAACAGAGTAATTTTATTTTCATGATTTGAAAGGAAAAGAACAAGGTAAAATTTGGAAGGTACAAAACAATAATAAAAATGAAATACAATTTTGAATAATATTTTACAATCAAGGGTTTAACAACCGGCTACGGTAAAGTGAACAATGGTCAGCGACGACGACGACGGTGATCACGACTACGATCCCGAGACCTGGATCTTGAACTGGAGCTGGAAGAACGACGCTGACGACGACGATCTCTGCTCCTTCTGGAGCGGGAGCGAGGCGATTGTGATTTTGACCTCTGACGGTCGCGTGAGCGTGGTCGGCGACGTTCACGAGATTTGGATCGACGATCACGGCTTCGACTACGAGATCTGCTAGAACTTTTACCCCGGCGGGGACGACGACGACGATCGTCATCTAGTTCTTTGGCTGGGCTGTCTCCACGCCTTTTCTCAGATTTAGAAGCCGAAGCTGGAGTTGTTTCCAGACTTTTTTCTGCTTGTGGTGCATGTGATTTGGGTTTTTCAACGTTCCGAGAAACTTGCTCGTCATCTGAACTGTTTTCTTCCCAATCTTTTAGCCTCTTTTTAAGCAACTCTCGGCGAAGACGTAATTCTTCTTCCTCATCTTTTGATTTTGGAGACGGCTCTGCTGGAAATGTAGTCTTGGAGCCGGGAAGCAAAAGAGGAATAGAGTCGTGTTCATTCTCTGGTGATGATTTTTCGCCTCGTTCTGGACTTAGGTGACTTTTCTCTTTATCCCCACTGAGTCGTAGGTCATTGCTGCCACGGCTTTTGTTGTATAAATGCTGGTAATATACAATGCCGTCACTGTTTCCTGCACTGTTGGAGGCTTCAACAACAGTTTCGATAAGAGATTTGGTTATCGGAGACGAAGAAGCAGCTTCCTCATCACCTGAAACTTCCTGTTTTTCTTCTTTTTCGGGTGACGATTCTGTCCTTTCTTTTTCACGCTCTTCATGACGACGCTGGCGTTCTTCTTGGCGCCGTCGGAGTTCCTCCTCTCGCTCTTTCTTAACCTTTTCCTTCATCTGAAATAAAAACAAGTTTCAAGGTATTTTTCATGCAAAATTGAACAAGAATGAAGGTAAAAATTCAATGTCACCTCATATTCCCTCATGGAAATAACTTTACGAGCTTCTGCTTTCCAATGGGGTGGAGTCTTGCTCCTAGAACGACTTCGACTTCTCGACGGGGTACGATAGCACTGAAAGAAAAAAAACATGTGATAAACCGTGACTGCCCACAATGCCCACAAGCTTCCATGACTTATATTGACTTACAACTCGCCCTCGCCCTTTAATTTTTCTTCCATGAGCAGATGCATTATTGCTTCTACCATATCGAGGAGCAAACCTATCTCGATCACGATCCCGTCTCCAGCCTCGGTCATCACGATCTCGATCTCTTCTATCTCTGTCATGGTCCCTACCTCTGCTGCGGCTTCGGCTTCTGTCCTTCTTTTTCACATCTTGACCTCCCTCTTTATCAGGTTTATCTTTGTCCGCAGGAATTCTTGACAAAAATCGCTTGGGAGGATCCGGTGGAATCTCATCAGCGTTGATCAAAGTTTCGGATGCTAACGGGTGTGCCACTTCTCTGGAAAAATCAGAAACAGTGTGAAAAATTGAACAAAATGAACGTTTCCAACTTTAATTATTCAAGTCCAAATACTTACATTGCGTCACTGGCAACTTCCTCGGTGATTTTATTCTTTCCTTTGGCTTCGGTCTCCGACTCTGAGCTTTCGCTCAGTTCTCCAGAGCTCCTGTCATCTGCATCCCTGGATTTTTCTTTCTCCTTTTTCTTCTTCTTTTCCTTCTTCTGCTTCTTCTCTAAAGCCCAAAAGTACTAATGAAAGACTACCGTCTACGTTATTACAATGTGCAACCAGACATAATATCACATACCCTTCTTCTTTTTCAAAAGTACAAGTTCGCCACAGTTGGCAACTTTCACATCCTGAAGCGGCCGGCTTTTACGGTCAACAGGAAGAGATTCAATCTGCTTCACAATGGCTTGACCATGAACAACACGCCCAAAAACGACGTGGATACTGCAAAAGGAACAAAAAATTCCAGAAAAACAAATAATCACATAGTTATTTTAAAAATTTGAGCTTACCCATTCAGGTGAGGCGCAGGCTGAGTCAGTCTATGGCATACAAGAAGAGATAAAAATAGGTTCGGTTACATAACATCATCATGATTCATAAAGGGAGAAATACTTTCAGTATCAGGCTAAACATGGGATGAAATAGAGAAATACAAAAAGACAAAAATGATTGTTGCGGCATCACAGTGTAGGTTTCACACTTCTCTCAAGGTACCAGTGCAAAACACATAAGCTGGAATAAAACATATGAGTTCAAGGAGATATTAAAACCATAAAACCTTACATGAAAAACTGCGAGCCATTGGTTGCAGGGCCACGATTAGCCATGGACAACAGGAAAGGCTGATCATGCTGAATTTCGAAGTTTTCATCTGGAAATCGAAAAGTACATTTTCACTTGCTATCCACACATGGTCATTAACTAGACGATGAGCTAATTAAATCCTGAAATTTACCTTCAAAGACGCCACCATAAATTGATTCCCCTCCAGTTCCATTTCCCTTCGAAAAATCGCCACCCTGGATCATAAAGTCTTTAATGACGCGATGAAAGACCGATCCCTTGTAATGCAAAGGTTTCTCTGTTGTTTTCCCAATTCCCTTCTCCCCAGTACATAATGCCCTAAAATTTTCCGCTGTCTTCGGGGTAACATTAGAGAAAAGTTCAAAGACAACTCGTCCGACCGGCAAGCCACCGATTTCGATGTCAAAGAAACACCTCGGTTGCGGTCTCTCGCCATCCTTCCCGTCTTCGTCCACTGTCATATTTCTACTCAACCTGCTTTACAGATAAAATAGTAATATTCGGATCAGCCTGACGTCGCCGACTTCACTAAACTAAAACTTAATTTATGCTCAACTGCTACGTTTTATGTACACATTTTTCAAAGAAAAGGGCGATCTATAAATACAGGAATCACCAACATCATGCCGCCCTTTACGTACGCGTACGCCAGCACAGTTGGTAGTTGGTTCGTTGGTTGAAGTTCTACTACGTCAAACCTCGAACAAAATACTCGGCCGAAATATTTTCAACAAGATCTTACCGTCTACTAAAGGAGAGATAGAATTCAGTTACAATTCAAAATTCTGGCAATTATTACAGACGTAATCAACTAAAATCAAAAATCACTTCCCGGAATGTTTGGTCGCACAAAATTGAGTTTTATCGGACTCTCTGTTCTGTTCGTCCTGCGGTGCTCGATTGTCGATTCTCCCAAAAAAAGGTGACCAGTCAGGAGATGGCGCGCCAAATTCAATCTTGTCCCGCACACGCGTACTTGAAAAGTCGAGAAAAGAATTTCGAAAAAGGAAAAGAATAAACGCTCATGTGACAGCAATTTCAAGATGCAGTCTTAAAAAATTGCGATTTATTGTTCCATGAGTTCATTATAAAATTTTAGAAATTTCTAGTAGCTAAAATTCCTAAGTTCATTAGCTTATCATTTGTTAACATTGCATTTCCGCATACCTATCCGATGCCCAACCTCACTGGCCAGTATTACTGTAACAAGTTTGTGCATTTATCCAATACAATCCATCAGAAATATATAACAAAATACTTAATAAATGCGTAGCAATATATAATACACGTTTCGCATTCTTACCGCAAAGTTATCATCGAAATCTAATAATTACGCAACGTCTTATTACACAGTCTACAAAAATATGAGGTCGTGGTCAATAACATACTGAGGGTTTTATATTGTATTTCAACTTACAGCTGGTTCTAAAAGAGGTGGACTTGATCCACGATCAGAATAAGTTCCAGCATCGCATTCATACTCCGACAATGTAGGAGGCGGAGAAGATGTCCCACTGAGAGCTTGGTCATCGTCAAATTGACATTCATCGATGACTTCTTTGAATTTGTCTGGTTGCCGAGCTGTTCTTCTCCCTTTACTCTGGCTTTCAGCACCACCTTTACTACCCAGTTTGCGCTTCCTGGAACGACTGTGACATTCCGCCCCGTCTGGAGCTTCCGGAACATCTTCGACTATCAACCTTCTTAATGTGATAACAGGCTGACTATGGCGCAGCTTTTCATTTTTGTTTACTGCAGATGTCATTGGCGAATCTGCTTCGGGTGGTTGCCATGGCTTTATGTTCGAGGAATGCTTGGTAAATTTCCTCTTCATAGGAAGGTTCTCTACAACTTTCTTGGGATCAATTTTCTTTGGCCGTACCAACTTCTTCCGTTTGGGGGGAGGAACTTTCCTTATGCTGTCCAAGGAAGTCGTTGTCGTCTGGGATACCCAATTTGCAATGGCTGCTTCCGACTCACTGTGCTCGGTTTCGTCTTTCTTTACGATGTCTACGAGCCCAATCTGAAAATCGCATGTTTTCTTCATTAAAGCTTTCGCTTGGGCTGAGAGTGGCTTCTGGAATTTCTTATCTTGGTGATCTAGCGAGCGTGTTTGGAGTTCCGCTTGGTTTGAACTTGTAGGAGGCCGAAATGTGGCTGTAGTTTCGTCCAGGTCATTGCATGGAACCGATGGAGACATAGGCTCGGATGTAGGTGACTTCGTCCTCCGTTTTCGAGATCTTCTGGTTGACTTCCCTGAATTCACAGCTTCCCTTCGGCCTTTAAGTTTCTTTGCTCCTGTAGTATAACGAGTAAAAAATAGAAAAGTAAAGAAAAATAATCGTAGCAGGTTAGTAAAAACAAATGAAATTTCCATACCTTTAGTTGGTTGATTGCTGCCCTCATCTGGCCCAGGCTGAGTAGATGGTTTATGCTGTGTGACAACTGAACCCTCTTTCACTGACGCACCACTGGCCTCCAGTAGTGGAGATGGATCTGACGGTTTCGTGTAGTCAGACTGGTCAACTACGAATGAAGTCTCTGTGAGAACCTCCTCAATAGACTGTTGGGGAACATCCAATGTCTCCGACGAGGGTGGCCCTCCGGTAGGAGCTTTTACATTATTAGCCACCCTTTCTTTGCCACAAAAATCATTGTCAGAATCTAGATCTGCAATATCAATAGTCTCGATGTTAACCGTCACTTGCTGTACTATTTGATGTGCTGAAATTGTAGTATTGTTGCCTGTGGCTCCTGCGTAAATCAGAGGCAAGCTCATGCTACTATACAATGTTGGACAAGGGGTCAGCGCTGGCATTGTCATGGAATTCGTATCAGCAATATAAGAAGGGTCAGTCGAAGCCTCTGGAGTGGGTTCTACGACGGGCTTTGCATCTGACGCAAAGTCCATTTCAAATTCGCCAGCCACGAACTCGTGGCACTTAACAAGAGTTGGCAAGCGCTTTCCTGAGCCCAGTTCAGAATCTTCGGTCAAAGTCGGAGATAATGCAGGCTTAACATCTGAGCTGAAGTCTTCATCCACATCAGCAGCCACCATCTCAGGAACACATACATCGTTAGGTCCCGCCTCCACTTCATCACTTGGACGGCTGGTACAAGGTTGTTCAAGAAAATCAGCACCCGACTCTGCTGGTACTGCTGGAATTTCCAGGGGTGCAGCTCCTTCCACATTGATAACTTCATCGTGTAATTTACTCAAGAACTGCAGCTCTAACTGTGTTTCTGTTGAAATAGTCTTCCTACGCTTACTTCCCGATCTAGAAGACGTAGCCTTCCGTTTACGAGGCTTTCTTGTTTTGCTTTCCTCGACCTTCAGTTGTTTCTGAGACCAAGAATCCGCCTGACTTCCTAATAAATCTTCAGTGGGTGTAGTCGTCTGCTCTTGGTGAATTTTAGCAACCTCTTTGGTTTCAACGTTGGCCTGCTGCCGGACCGACTTGTTTCCCTTCGGAACAGCACTAGCGGAGTTGTTGTGGGAGGAATCAGTGGGTGCCTGCTTTCGACTGACAGTAGTTTCGCTCTTTCTATTTATTTTTCTTTCTCCGCTTGTCTCTGCAGCCCCTTTGGAAGATGCAGCAGAGCACAGATTGTTTCTGCTCTTAACTCTTTTTCGCCCGCTTCGAATTACAGTAGCCAGATCCTCTGTCGTATCATTTTTTCCGCTGCCACCGGATTCTGACCTTTCAGCTCGGACAGGTGCAGAAAGAGAGGGAGAGATGGTTGGAACTTCAAAAATATCCGATGAATATTTCTTTGACTGAGTGATGCTCCTCTTCGACTGGCGCGGTTGGTAAGCATTTACGATCGGAGCCGATTTTTTTCTCGCGACTCGAGCACGAGTTGAGGTTGGTAGGAATGTGATGTCCGGTGAGACTTGTAACTTTTTTGCTAATTTAGACACATGAGCTGTACTGTCTGAGATGTCCAAGATTTCTTTCACTTCTACATCAGCATCCAAGGAACTGTCGGAGTTAGCTCGGACTAGCGATTTCGTAACGGAATCCTCTTTATCTTCCACTGTAGGCTCTTCGTGGTGTACAAGCGATACTTCAGCACAAGTAGAGTACTCCTCCGCTGCCTGTGTGACACAAAAAGACAATAACTCATCAAAGCCTGTCATAAATGTTAATACCTTGAGCTACAACAACTTTCTAAAATTCTAACAGATTTTGCTTTACCGTCTGAATTCCAGGAATTTCGAGCCCGACGTTATTTTCTTCAGCTTCGCGTGCTAGTTCTTCCTCTCCATTTTTCTTCCTGGTGGAGGGTCCTTGCAACTGAGTATCCTCACATGGCGATTCATCTACTTCAACAACGACATTCTCTTGAGGCGCGTCTGAAACGGTTTCCTCGAGGACAGATTTTATTTTACCGTCGTCCCACAGATCGTCATCCATTTTTAACGGCTCATTTGTTTCCAAAAGCTCTTCACTGGGAGGTGTCTTGCACAGATGCTCACCGGAAGTCACGACGGGCTCATGTTCCAAAGCCTCGTTTTTCCCTTCATATTCCACTGTAAGATCAACATGGACAGCTTCCTGGACTTGAGCAGCTTCTGAGTTCAGGCTAGCTTCACATGAAGCAGGACTAAGAGCAGTTACGTTTGTGCAACTTGTTACATGGGATCCCAGAAGCACAGAGGTCACTTCAGAAGTGTCCTCTTCCTGAGCGCCATTCATTCTGCAGAGGAGTTCGTTTTCAAGTCCAAAAATATCAACATCATAATCTGCTTCAACATTCGGCCTCTGTCTTTCTTCACTGATCATGACTGTGTCTGCGGGTGAGACCATGACACCTTGAGTAAAAACAACGAAATTGGAATAAATTTTAGCATCAAAGTTAGCAACACCCAATATAATAATTTTTAGAATAATCCACTCACCCTCTGTCTCAGAAGCTATGTTGTTTACAACAGGCGACACTAACGATAGCTGCTCCAGTTCTGCAGAATTGTTACTTGTATGTATTGATGCTTTATCTCGGTAACTGTTGAGCATGAATTCATCTACCGCAGCACTTCTTCTCTTTGCCTTTGATTTACGCTTTCGGCGGTTATTACAAGACACAGTTTCTCTAGAACAGCTATTCTCATCCGACTTTATCACCAGGCACGGCTCAGAAGAAGTAAAATCAGAAGATTGACCAGGATGTGAATCCATGACAGGCACAACCTCCAACTCAGCAGCTGGTTCACTACTACCCGTTTCCACAGGACTCTCCAAACCGGCCCCCATTTGTGCTTGAACTCCGGAAAACGAAGGAGTACTAACTTCAGGCAACGTCACAAACGTAGGTAATGAGATACCCCCACCTTCTTTCACTTCAGAATCGGTCTGTTCAATCAGGGGTTCTTCTGTATTTTCCAGTGTGCCAGAAATTGATACAGTGGTTGCATCTTCAAAATCATTGTCGCTAGTTACTACTTCATTTTCATTTGTATGAGGCGTCTCTTCATGATCATTCACGGTTGTCGACAGGGCGGAATCATCACGGATAGCTGATTCATCTCTAATGCTGTTGTCTCCAGACTCCTGAGCATTTACGATGTCACTGCTTTCCAAGGTGAACGAAGAGACTTTGCTTTCGGTTTCAGCGGTATAAAAGCTATCAATGCTACAAGTTTCCAGCACCAAAGATGAATGCTCAGATTGGTTCTCAGGACTATCTCTAGGGCTGACGGCTCTGATTTCAGTTTCGCTACTTTGATCCCCAGTTACTGTAGCAACTGACACGTTCACTGATTCGTTAGACAAACCAAATCCATAGGATATCTCATCTCTAGTTTCGGCGCTACTCCCATTCCCATGCAAAACAGTTTGATCTCCTCGAGAATTCTCAGCCAAGTCATCACACAGATTCAGGGGTTCATCCAAACCGTTTATCCACTGCTGTGTTGGTGACTCGACTTCAGTCTCAATTGTCTTTTGGCAGACCTCATGCTCTAGAATCACGGAAGAATTGTCTCTCTCGCTCAACTGAACCTGGCCTTCTTCGCTGTTGTATGACTCCATTGGCTGTTCAGGGCTTGCCATATTGAACTTTTCCACCAGATTTAGATCTATATTTTCTTCAGAGGAACTGATTCCTTCTACATCATCAGTAACTGCAGGCTCCTCAGACGCACAATGTTCCTCAGCTTCGATAGCCTTATTCTTCCAGCTGCACAACTGAAGGTGCTCCATAATGTTTCCGACACTTCCTGTCACTTGATTCCTGAACGCGTCTTGACGAATTTCCTCACCTTCTAAAGCACTGCACACTTGAGGGACCACACTGACTGTATCAGCAATTATGGCAGCGTCATCATCTGCAATTGTAACCACATTTTTTGCATCAGAATTTGTCTCACTTACACTGTCACAGATCACAGATGTGTCGCAAGAAACTGCTACACTATTGTCATTTCCACATTCGGCGTCACCATCATTACCATTATGGTTGCTTGTACCAAAAACTGATTGACTAACAGAAGCTTCATCACCATTCACTACAAAATCTGCAGAGACTGTCTCGAAGACCTCATTTCTCTCCTCATTTCTATGACGATCAAGGTGATGAACGGAATCCGGGGAAGATGGCTCACCTATTAGCAGACCATCAGAGGAATTATTCTCTTCCCTGTTTTCCTCATGGGATTCTAGACTGTCATGATCGGCAACTTCAAAGCATCTTCTTTCGTCGTTGTCATCTCCACTGCTGCTCTCGCACTCAACCACAATCATTTCACGTCCATTGAAGGTCTCTTCACGGAAGCTCACAGCGATTTGAGGTTGCTGAGTTATTCCTTCTTCGTCATATTCTGATGGATCTACTGCCCCAGATTCTTCAGACTGGTACTGAGGTTCAAAGAGGTCTCCGTCGACTAGTAAAGGATCTTCAGATTCGTTATCTTCATGGCTCTCTGTCTGCACTGACTGAATTTCAAATTTTTGCCAAGTCCTTTCCACTGGCACTGGGGTGGGGGATACGGGAGCTGTAGGAATCGGTACTTCCGGCGCGAGATCATCTTCCAGATTCAATGAATCTCCTGGTGCCGGCGGACCTGCCGGAGTCAGAGGGTCTGATTCTGAATCATCTATAGTGACCGTCTCAATAGAAGATTCAGAGGAAATCCTCTTCCTCTTCTTTCTTGCCCGTCCTCGCTTTCCAACTTTTGTGTTAGGCGGGGCTGGTTTCCTCCGATTTCTTGCAGTAGCCTTCTCAAGCTCCACTTCTTCATCTGAGCTGGCAGTCACGTATGGCTTATTACGACTAGTCCCTGGAACAGCAACAGCATAATCTTCTGGTGTTCGTTTTGGCGGCTTTCGTTTCCTTCCACTGCTGCTTCTTCTACCCGAGTCTGTTGAGTCACTTACATCTGATTTTCTGGCACTCGGAGACAGAAGAGCTGACAGCGATTCTGTTTCGCTCAGACTCTGGTCGCCTGAAAGACTGCGGGTGTAGCTAACATCATCAGATACGGAACTACCTTTGAGCTTCTGCTTTATAAGCTCTATGGTCTGTGGTGCTAAACGTTCAAGTTGGACCACAGGACGTTTCTTAAGCCCCTTCCGGTTTTCTTCTTCATTATTAGAACTAGTTGCTACCGCATCGGGTTCACTGCTTGGATTTTTCATCTCCTGACTAGAATTACTTGGTTCACTGCTACTGAGGTTCCTGGACTCGTTTTCCCCTTGTCTAAGCTTCACAGTTTCATCTCTAGTGATAGGTGCGGGTTTCCATGGCAAATCCGGAAGCTGGTGGTCAGGTATCCCTGCTAAAGGATCATCAAATGTAGGATTCCAATCTTCAACGTCGCTCCCCACTGAGCTTACAAAATTTAAGCCCTCGACCAATTCTTCAAAAAGTCCAGTCGTCCCATTTAAGAACATTTTTTCATTTTCAAAGGCAGCATGATTTTCTATCGCAATGGAATCAGTCTCACAGATAGGTTGAACGTATGGAGCTGGAGTGTTTTCAGGAACTCCGGAGCCACGTTTTATGTATGCTTTACCGTCGTTTTCTTCGTCGGACTTGGATAGTTTGCTCTTTCGCGAAGACGTCTTCACCCAGCCTTTTCGCCTTCTCTTTGGTTTTCCGTTCAAATTTGTGTCACTTACGCGCGCGCTTACTGGAGTGTTGTCATTGTCAACATTGTCTTCTTCTTCTGGCTCAGAACGAGCGGAAGGACTAGCAGATTCCGACGATGGCAGCGAAGGGTAGTCAGAATAAACTTGTCTGATTATATCCAAAATAAGAGCTCTATCACTTGGCACATCTTCTTTCCCTTCGTATAAAACCATATCCCTACACATATTTTCACTAGTTTGAGACGACGGAGCAGATTTCGTGCCCCTTGCCAAGGAACGTGCATGCAACACTATTAAGTCCTCAAACTGCATCACTGGAACAAGATTGTTCTCTATGTTGACTGGTTCACTCACATCACCATTGCAGCCATTCACGTCCGTAATTTGGTGCGGAATAGAAGGGACAGGAAAGGCGCGAACTAACTTCCCGTCTTTCACTTCTAATCCTAGTGCTTGACTTTTAATGCAAATATTTTCTTTCGTGTTCTCCGAATATTCTTTTATAAACTTCTTATACCTTCGATCAACAATACTTTTTGGACCTGGCCGTGTGTTAACTTTTGGTCCAGGGACATAGCTAGTGAATTTGGGACGTGTTGCACTTTGCTTCCGAGATTTCTTCTTCTGTACTTCCGCCACGACTTCAGGCATCATCTCCGTTGTAATTTCTGAAGTGCTCGGATCCTTGAATGCAGTTGCCATAGATTTGACGCCTTGGTGGAATACATCAATGACCATGTCAAGAGCGTAACTTTTTGCATGTTCGGACACAATATGGCCAGGTAGGGGAGTGAGTTTAACTAAAGGAGAGGTACAGGGTAGTGGTAACTGCTTCGGTAATTCGGTGAGACATTTCTGCACAAATGCATACATATCTGTAGAGGGCGTTGCACTCAAGCACATGCTCAAATCGCCTTCGAGGAATCCTTCGTTGAAAGATGATGAGTTCAACTCCATGATTTTAACAGCATTATAGCGGTCCAGTTGAATGACTTGCTCCGTTGTGACACGATAAAGGTTTTCCCTCTCAATATCCTCCTCTTTACCTTGCTTTGCATTTACAGGCACAGGGCTAGGTGATGATTTTAAATATGATCCCAGCTTGATAACCCTTCTATTCAAATTCAAACTCTTATATGTTTTGTTCTTCACAGTTCTTTCCGGAAGAGGAGCCTTTCTAACGTAGTTCAGTCGGTGACATTCTACATTTCCTTTGCTCTCCTTCCTCTTTGCTACTTTCGGAGATCTTTGGAAATTGTAGGGCTTCAGTTTCAATGCTGGTCGATTCTGTTGAGGATTAATTCGAGGACGACCTCGCCCTCGTTTCTGGACCGGCTTCCTGTTAACCGTAGCCTTTCTTCGAAATTTCTTCTTTAAATGAGGGAACATTCTCTTAATATAATTCGGTTCATAGCCAGGCTCAAAACCCGTGTCCAGCTCATCTTCTTCCGTATTTCTCGGATCTGGTTTATAGTTCTCGAAGTCAATCTCCAGATTCTTCAAGTCCTTTTTACCCTTAATCTTCGGTCCTCCAGTGTGCAAATGGTCGCGACAAAGTTCTTCGAGCTTATCTTTGTCCTTCTCCCAACACAGATTTTTCCTACGCGGATTTGTCGTTAGCGTTATTAAGTCTTCTTTGAGCGCATTTGAAAGCTGGAACCCTTCCGATGGATTGGAGTTAAAATCATCGCTATGAAACAATTTTTGTAGAAGCTGCTCAGTTGGGCTGAGAGAAAACGCGGTCAAGGTGAGTTCCCAGGACTGCTTAGGGTCGTGCGAAAATACATGAGCAAGCCTAAGGTATCGCTCTGATAACTTAGTCTGCAGCTCTTTTTTCAGCTTCTCTGCTTCCGCACGCTGCTGAGCCTTCTCTTCGTCGTCCTCTGCTTCCGCTTCAGCCACTTCCACCTTAGCTATTTGATTTATGTCTTGTGACATTCCGCGGAAATACAGCTCAATTGCACTGGGTATGGCCATCGGAATATTGGGGAACTAAAATTTAAATTTCGATGGAATTCTCATTTTCATGCTCTATATTTTAACATGTGTCCGAAACCAAATCAGAAGAAGTTAACTTACGTCGTCATACAGAACATCTGCAAGAGCATACACGTATTCCGTACTAATCTTATCGATTTTATCCAACAGCTCCTTTTTCGGACGGATCTCATCATCTTCCTTCCCTTTATCCTCTCCTCTTGGTTTCTTCTTATCATCTTCTAACGACTTCGAATGTTTTACCCAGATATGAAAGACTTTTTTGGCCAACTCTGTGTCAACATTTTCACCTGACTGACTCATAAAAATCTTGACTGTTGCACTAGTTATCGTTTTGCAGGCCTTCTTCCATTCTTTCCACTTCGATGCAACTTTGGGGCAACTATCTGAGCTGCCCAAGCGCGATACAATTTCCACGGCTGCCGATACTGATAGGTAATTCTGGATCTGCAATTAAAGTAAAATGTACTTTTCTGGTTTCGCAAATCTGATGCAATGGAGAAACTACTACTTCTTACCCGACTTTGTGCCTCAGGGTATTTATACCTACAGCATAGTAAAAGGTAAAAGAAGTCTTTCAGTTTACAACGGAAACGCTCTCGTGCAGACTTTTCTATAGGATCCAGATCATCCCCCAACCAGCAAGAGTTCACATAGCACGCTTCGGTTAGATTTATTGCTTCTTTCCAACACTTGGCATTGCATAAGGATTCCAGTCGTAATTCCACCAAATTGAGATTTTCTTTTTCGAATAGTCTCGCCACCGCTGAAAACAGTCAATCAGATAACAGCTTACTATTAATTCTTCTCCGGCTTTGATCAACGCCATAAATCGGCATATAAATATGCACTCACCAGTGGTAACTTTCTCCTGAGAAATATCATTACTCCCGATTATATCTGCTACATATTCCACACTTTCGTAAGGGTTACCCTCCACAAGGGGTTCCAAAACGACGCAACATTTCCTCTCCATAACAAACTCGTACGGCAGTTCATCCTTTATCGCTGCCAAGGCCTTCAATAGCCCGGCTTTCAACCTGTCTCCGTCCCTATAGTTATTTGTCGTCAACGCACTATACCAATCGCCACTCAAAATAAATTTAGCCGTTGCCCTGTGAACAGTAAAAACATTTCCTTCATTTTTCCAAATTCCTTCCCAGATCTGACTACAATTAATTCAAGTATTCTTCCACTTACAAGTAAATGATATCAAACAAAGCGGAAAAGTTCTCAACTGGCTTAGGATCCAGCTGCTTTCGTAAAAAAGCCCATCCTTCAAAAACAGCTTTTGTCCTCTCTTCAAACTTTGACTTTCCAACCTCCACCTCCCCCGACTTCTTGTGCATTCTCTCAGCGAATTCCATTGCCTGAAATCATCCACAACCGATCAATACCACTATTTTAAACTCATTTTCGAAGGAAAATGCAAATTGTGACTAACTATTACGCTCTCAAGTTACTTTCAATGTAAACTCAACAACAATTTAATATTTCATACCTTCTGACGAAGTTCTTGGCCTTGCGAGCATCCTTCAACTGAACCCTGGTTTTCCTCCGTCATCTTGCCGAAAATCTTGTACAATTTGACAATGTCAATCTGATAGAACAATTGACACGACAAACCAGGACTCGATTACAGTCGTAAAGATGTAACTACATGGCACACAATAGTAACAACGCAAGTTTATGCATTCTCAGCCGATGTACCACCCCGGTGTTACAGCACATTATTACTTGTTACACTGACATGGTTTAACACGCTCACTTTTACAGGTGTAAACACGTATTAGAAAATTTAGTGTACCAGCTCTGTGTGGCGGTAAATTGCTGCAAGCTGCAGAATAAATTGAATCAACGATGCTTCGAATGCAGGTTAAT
>JAQFYD010000735.1:0-15725 GCA_034694225.1 Bourletiella hortensis | reverse complement strand
CAAGTTGGCTTCATTGATGAGTAAATAAATACTTGTGGCTAGCCTGAGTCAGTTCTAATAACATTATGTATTGACTTACCACAAACCTTTCATCATTATGATCAAACGATGGCCAAATCAGTGATTCCTCTTAGTGGATCTAACTCCTTTATTTCATTGTGAAAAAGAAACTAATCTCTCAACTTATTTGTTTTGATTGCTTTGAGCAGCTCCTTTTTTATTCTTCGGAAGTTCAGGAGGAGATCTTTCATTATAATTAATTGATTTACTTTTCTGGGTAGGACTGTACTCAAATGTCAAGGCAAAGCATCAGTGAAGAGACTGATTGAAACCTTTGATTCAATTTGACTTGTAATTTGGCCAGCCTATCAAAAGCGGCACGTGCCCACACTAAATACATTGTGTAACACTGTCTTATTTAAAGCTAGCAACTGTTTAGAACAAAATTTTCCATCGATTTTCCGAAACACCAAGGGAATTTATAAAGCTGAAGCTGAAGGTAATCCCAGGGAGAATAGAAGCTGTGGGAAAATGAAGGAACCATTCGAGTGAATGCATTCCCACAGGGATTTCCTCACGAAGCAGTTGAGCCGAGTCATGCGACGACGTTGGATGTAGAAATCCATTATTTCTGCAGCCAAAATTGGCACAATTCTATCACACTACTGCTGCTGCTGTCTATGACCACTAAGCCATGATGATTCCATGGCCAACCCATCAACTTTTATTGTCTTTCACGTGCCAACAAATAGTGCGAATTCGTAGAGATTTTGGCAATACAGTAGTCGTAGCTGTGATGCTGGAAAACAAGAAACTCTTATTCAATTACTATCTTCCCACCTTCTGTCTACAGCTTGAAAAGTGACATGGGAGAAAATTGCAAAACTCTGTGGATTCCAGGTGGCGTTGTCATTATTTCATCGTCATTCCAATAAAGTGCAGCACGCACCCACTACAGATGGATTTGGCCAACTTGCGGAAATATGGAGAAAGTTTTTCTTCATGCGACAGCAGGATTATTATTCAGATTGAAGTTCCGGATGTTCCAATTAAATCTGGGGAAATCCATGCCAGATTGTGGGAGATTAAATGGGAATACTTTAAACTGAATCATTCATCCGTAAAGTTTTCCATCAGTTACGCCACATTCAGATGCACAGGGATTGGCAGGGTTGTGCAATGAACGTAGAAAAAATTGAGCTGTGGTGAATCGCTGATTTTGGATACATTGCTCGCAATGAAGCAACAAAAATGAAGGCGTTTCTATGTAACCTTGTTGCTGTTTGCAGTTTCATTCCAAACGACAAATAAAGCTTGTGTTATGATAAAGGCTCAAAGTATATTACACCACGCTGGAACTCTAAACATCCACTAATGGTAAGCCTGCTAAAGAGCCGAGCAATTTCTGCTATAATCGGCTTATGGAAATTGGCCCGTCAAATTTTGCCGTCCTTAATGCTAAATGGAAAAACATGGCAAAGGTGTCGTTTTTAGTGCACGGAGAAAGCATTCGGTCGGTGGTAAAAAATGCCCATAAAGTCAGGAGTGATTGAGTGGAAAGTGTTGCTTCCGTCCCTGTCCATTTTCATCCTAAATGCAGCCAATTTTCCACTCATTCTTATCATGCCACTTGCCATGTCAGTCACTGTACTATCGCCATTTTACTGGCCTGTAGCTGATAGCAGGACGGAAGTTGGTGCAATTCATACGAAACGGAGTAAAATCCCTGCTTTGGCGCATTCCATGAATATAAAGTACTTTCTATGTAAATTAGTAGCTTCTCTCCCCCATTGCCACTTCCTTATACTACCGCAAAGGTAATCTAAGACCGTGCTGGGAACTTGCAAAATTATCTGCAAAGTAGCTGCTGAATCAGTTCTTTTTTTGCTTTAACTCAGAAGGCAACTCTCAGTGAGTAGAGAGCATTAGCCATAAGCATATCCCGACTTTCACTACTTGCTTTCACCAACATGAACTTCACCGTGAAGTGAAATTGCTATGAAGATTGAAATGATGCTGATGATGAAGGCCCTCAGTGCAAGATTTCTACAAACTTTTGTGCCTTATCTGTGTAAACTTTTCTGGGAAGAAAGGTCATTCTTTACGCTCCATATCATTTCTCTCACTTTCACTTCCTATCTACTCCATTTCCAAGGGATTAAACTGACAAAACTTTTCGTCAACTTATCTGCGGGCGAAGGAAAATCTGGGATTGTGTGTGCGTGTTAGAAACTGTATGAAATGCACAGAATATTCCAATGAAATTTGCGTGTCTCACAGAGCTATGCTTGTTCGAAATAAATCTCCACACAAGCCAGCTTACTTCCCAAGCACAATTCCAGGATGCACACAAGCAAAGAAACGGCCGCACTGTAGGCCAAAGGCAAAAAGACTCTCGTATCATACTGTCTGCCAAGGTGCCCTCAAATTTTGTAACCAACTTGACATTCCTGGCCCTTGCCCTTGCTTCCAGCGCCTCCTTTTCGATCCTCTCTACTGAGCTCCTCACCAGCTTGACACGCACATTTGCCCAATACCCATAGAGACCGGACTGGAAAATCAAGCCAAACTTGCCCATTATAACGTCCACGTTAGGTAAGGAATTAAACAGCCACCACATTGGCGATCGAAAGAGCTCGTCCTTACTCGTACGTATGCTTCTACCCGCCAAGGCAAGGCAGCAATTACTGGAATGTTCCAATCCATTTCTGATTTGTGTACAATACCCATGACGTGGACTTTACTATAAAAATTCATGAAGTACTGCATCGTTATAATGCCGCCCACATGTATCCTCAAGCGCTTGGCCAGGACGTCTTCCGGTGCAAACTGACGAGACGTAATTTCAACGACACCCAAGTTCAAATATCGATCCCATCGAACAGTATCAAAATCAATTTGTGAAACCTCCTCCAAGGAAAAATTGTTTTCCATTAACTCCTGAAAAGTAAGTGTCCCTTATGTGCCCTTCGGAAAAGTTGTGAGGCTTTGAACGAAATTCGTGTATTTGATACCAACCAGCAGTGAAACAAGAGCCCAGGAGGAGTACCAAAACTTGAGCTTCGATTCTACCTCGTTGGTTTCACCACATGAGAATGTGTGACCAGTCAGGGGTGACATGACGGCCAAGGCCACTCCAGCCACATCTTCAGCACGTAATTTCACGGCGACAAGTACTGAGATCAGTATGGTTGTCACGAGAACGAGCGTCCAAACAAGAGGGTCGGCGGGAAGCATCAAACTCTTCAGTTTGAACGGAAATGGGGACAGGTCGTCGCGGTCATCGTCAGTGTATAGGGCTTTAAAGTAGCTGAACTCCTGAAAAAATACACCCATTGAAGCTGCTTCAGCATCATCTGCCTGGATGAAGGTATCCCCGTGGGTAAAGCCTCCGATTTGGCAGTAAGTCTCGTAATAGTTGGTGTTCACAATAGTATGACTATAAGCTGTGAAAGTGAAGTTCAGCTGACGTCTGTTGTTAAGGCATAGCGACCTTGTATCACTTTCCCGCCGGGGCGGGGCTATGGTCTTTCGGCGGGATGGCGGGATGGGGGAATAAAAAGGGGAGCCATGTTTCGACTGCATATGTATGTAGCTGGTTTGCGGCGTGAATACTGGAAATGTATTGCGTGGCTGGTTGATACTTTTCTGTTGTTGGCTATGAAGCATTTGGAATAGTAGTTGTTTCCCCCTTTTTATTGACAAGCACTTCGTATGCGCAGAAGGAAAAAAATATGTTGAGCATAGCACTGCACTGCTATTTGCTTCAACAATGATTTATTCCATTTAAAATTTAATCAAACCAACAACGAAAAAAAAATTCTGCGACACTGCGCTTCTTACAAAGTTGTTGTAGCTTCCATGGATGCGATTATGGCGTCCATTTCCACATGCTCCCAGTTTATTGGGGCTGGCAATATTCTCTCATACTCTTCGAATCTGGCAAACACAGGTCTTGGAGGGTGACGTTGTCACCCTGTGAAGTATCCACGGACTCGTCGGATGATATACCATAAAATAGCTCCCAGCACCCTCAAACCAAGCATGACAATATAGGCTGAAAATCAAAAAAAATAAAAGTTAGAAAGGCTGTAACTGTCATGATGATGATGATGAGCGGACGTGAAACTGTTCGAAATGCATTATCAGAAAGCTCTCGAGTGACTACAATCCTTATGGTGGAGTTGGATAAATTATTTTTTCAAACCCTCCTCGCCCCGTAAATTATGAATATTACTTTTTAAACTACGTTTCACCTGTTTCTTTCCAAGTCCAGTCGGATACTGAAGGCCGCTCCGAGGATTCCTTTGCAACGAACTCCACCCACTCCGGGACAGAACTTGCATAACTGACGCAGCATTGTCGCTGTAACAAGTTCAAAAAATCCAAATTAAATAATATGAGTTACTCTCAGTAAAATTAATAAAGCTGTGGAGTTTCATATTCTTAAAAACTCACTTGTTCTTCCGCTAGGACATACTCCAAGTCACTGACAGTGCACAAAGCACAGGTTCCGTTGCGTTGTAATCGCATCCTGAAAAACTACATAAACTTGTGTCAAAGAGGAATTTTTGTAAAAAGTTTAAATTTAAAGATCTAACAAAAAATGTAATTGTTTATCTTCCATGGTGAACAACAACTCGGTCGAATTTCTTCAAGATGAAATTCATCACTGAAGTGTGATAACCCATTTCAATTGTGTAGCTTTGCCAGGTGAAATACGATCCGATGAACATGTCTAATGGATGTTTTGATTTCCGGGGCTCGGAACTAATAAAAAATGCGTGAGTCATAATTGTTTACAACTGACCCGTTCTGCTAACTTCAGCACTTTTGGTATATCAAGGCGGACTCAGCTCCTTTATAAGTATGCCCTTTTTAGGACCCTCTGTGGGTACTTATAGGATCGTCCAGGTGTGACGAATTTCCTCAGCAGGACTTCGCCAACTTAAGTTTGACCGAATGTTCTCGTTTTGGGCTTAAAATGACCGCCTTTGACTGTAGTTGTGCATGGTAAATTTTGGTACCATTGGGCTGCATTCAGTCCCCATGGTAGCACGTTGAACCACATTTGGTGCCTTGTCGGATTCAGTCAGACCATAATGTTAGATATTTCGTCACTCACCATTTGTAAACGGATGGGCACAATTACATGACACTGACACGATTCAACAGCACGTAAAAGGCACTTCCTTTTGATGTATTCAAAGTTCCATATATTTTCACAGTGACCGCAGAAACACATGGTGAACCGCAAATGCCACCGAATAGGATTTCGGCTTTCAATATTGTGAACCGGACTTCGTATCGAAAGCCGGTGACAAACGTTCTCATTATGGGCACAAAATGAACGCCATAATGTGAACTTGTGCGTAGGTACTTTTCGACACGTTTGGTTTACTCAACTCGGCTAACAGTAATCGACATGGGAATAAGGGCCCTGTAATATGTAATTTGGCTTAATTAAGGTTTTTCGATCCCGCGCTTATCGACCGATGTCCCCCAAACTCTCCAAAACCCTTCATTATGGTCCACACTAATGGCTTGTTAACGTTGCAGGGCAAAATGTGCATCGGGTACGGTTGTTTGATACTAGAAATACTCGTATTTCCCACATTTTTATTAATTCGGGCTACTGTGAATCATTATCTCAGGGATATTTCGTCCAATGTTGCTATTTATGATCTCAGACGTTCCGGAACAGTATGAAAAACATTTTTAATACATATGTGTAGTAAACTACGCATGGGGTTGGTAACAAAAGCAACAAAACACCTTTATTATTAGCAGCAGGCGTGCGGGAATTAATAGGATTCTGCTGCATCTACTCTATATATGCGCAGTAAGCGTTACAAATGGGGTGGTTACCTTGCAACAGAACTCTCGATCCGTATTTAATGCGGCATGTAACACATGCCACAAAAAATTCACATTTGCATATCGAGGGTCCAACATACCCTTAGCTGAACTCGGTGGGTACAAATAAATGCGTGGCATAGATTTTTTCACTACAGAGTACATACCGTCTAATCCAGATAGCTGCAATGCTAATTTTACAAACGCATAACTTTCCAACTATAACTAGATTTGTTGCTTCCAGTGGAAATGGGAACGGAGGACTAATTACTTTTCCCCTCATTGGTCCTTTCCAAGACAGAAACATTTGAACCTCGCGGCAGAGTGTCACATAGCAAGCCAAGGCGAAGACGGCTTGTTTGAGCGGGATCTTGCTTCCTGACTGTTGTTGTCGGCTCTAATTTGACAGTTGCAAAAGTTGCGAAAACGAGAGTGACTTTATGATGGATTTCCCAATGGTAATAATGTTTTTGTTTAAATCAAATTCTATCTTTCGCAATAAATATCGCGAATCCTCCAAAATTGGTCCTTGATTTCAGGCAGTTCGGTCGTTTCGGGGAGCCTTGACCGTTGACGCGAGTGATGAGGGATTGCAGGAGGAAAATTGTCAGCCAGTCAAAAAGAGGAGGTTACCAATTCTAATGTCAAGTGACGAAGATGATGATCTTGAAGTCCGGATGGTTCGGGAAAGCGACGTTGATGACCGCTACGTCCCCCGAGTTGAGAATGGTTTTTTAATGAAAATAACAACGAGCGGACACACGAAGATAATGGGCAGTATGTTATAGACGGTGTGTATGACCGCTAATTTGCTGGCGAGCAAATATATAACCTCGTCAGGTGGCATAACCATGGAAGGTAGGGAACAATTTTTTGCTAGCAATCATTATTTTTATAGCAATTATTTCATGGTTAATTTGTTTTTTAGGTGTGAAGACCATTGGGTAGTGTTGGAAGATCTGATGGGATGTATTCTTCTTGTTTTGAAGTTTCAAGAGAATGTCGAGGCTGAATACAAGGTCCTGAAGTTAAAACAGAAACGACGTAGAGGGAAGAAGAGGAGGCTCATTATTCAGCGCAAATGTCAAGGTGAGAGATAAATTTTAATTGGTAGGAGTCGGTTACTGGATGATTTTTATTTTATATTGCAATGATGTTCATGTTCTCATTTTTAGTAGACCTGCTCCAGTTGCCTCAGAAGTTTAAGAGAAGGATCATGGCAATGGTCGACCAAAGCTACATAAGAGTTCAGTATCAAAGTGAAGATGAAGAGCCTGACAGTAGATATGGTGTCGCTTATTCTAACGGCAGTGTAAATAATACCACTCATGTACATTCTAGCATGACTTCTCCTTCTACAACTGAACCTGCACCCAGTGCCTCACGATTCGAAATGGACTCCTCAAACTCTTGTGAACGGAACGAGCCCGCCGTCAGCTCTTCTAAAGCCACTCATTCCGTCCTTAACTCTACCATTACCTCCAGATCAGCCATGGAATCCTTTTCTGCTACCGTCGAGCTTGCACTCGGATTCTGAGCCACTGAAATTACAACCAAATCAAATTTGTCTATTACCGGACCTACCAACGCTGCAGCTGAAGCCGTAGTGGAATGTACTGCCGACGGATTTGTCAAAAAATGTTCCTCTGCCTTTGGGACCTCTGCCAGTGCGTCTACTGCGGGATTTATTTTGGAAGAAAGTAACTCAGCACGAGATGGAATAAATACCCGAGCAGCAGCAGCTGCTGCCGCCATACATCGTGCAACTTTAAGTAGAACAGATCTGTATGATAGTAGCCGGCATGTCGTACTTCAGACTGATTCAGGAGCTGTTGCTGAAGGGAATTCCATCGTACTGATGCTAGTAGAAAATGAAACAGAGAAAGGACTGAAAGTTGAGTCTGGAATCTCGCTTGATCCGCAGCATCATTGTTCCCCTATTAGCAGCGATCAGTTGGTCTGTTCTGAATCTTTGAATGCTCACACTGCTTCTATGCTTGCAAATGTTGCTCTAGAGTGTAATAATGGTACAGCAACAACATCACAGGGATCACAGCATGCTGCATTTTATCCGCCTTGTTTACGTTCTAACAATTCGCATCTCATGTCATCGCACCTCCTTAACCCTAATGCTGTTCATAATAATGAGACCCAACATTATGCTACGAAAACTAATTGCTTGCCTAACCAATCTGCCTTCGCGCTACAAGCTTGCATGGCTCAGACCATATTCGGAGCATCTGGAGCATTCAATGCATCTTCTGATTCATCTTATCTCCCAAATGCATTTCATACCAACATAACCTCACACAATGCCCCACGAAATGATACTGCTTTTCCATCTGGCTTTCACGCTTTTGGATCGGAAGCTGCCCTTGCTTTAGGAAACTTAAGTACTTCCGCAGGTGCATCTGGCAATCCTCTTATGGTTTCTTTCACGCCTCACCACACTCATACTGATGTTATCGATGATAGCATTGTTACAAAAATGCTGCACAAAAATGCTGCACAAATTCATAAGGCTGATCGGTTGTTACCTATGACTCAAAAGCATGAAAACTTGCCAATTACATGTTTGCTTACTGACCCGTTTTTTAGGACCCTCTGTGGGTACTTATAGGATCGTCCAGGTGTGACGAATTTCCTCAGCAGGACTTCGCCAACTTAAGTTTGACCGAATGTTCTCGTTTAGGGCTTAAAATGACCGCCTTTGACTGTAGTTGTGCATGGTAAATTTTGGTACCATTGGGCTGCAATCAGTCCCCATATAGTAGCTCGTTGAACCACATTTGGTGCCTTGTCGAATTTCGTCAGACCATTATGTTAGATATTTCGTCACTCACATTTTGAAAACGGACGGGCACAATTACATCATATTGGTATCATTCGACAGCTCGTAAAATGCGCTTCATTTTGGTTCATTCAAAAATCTATATTTTCTCACAGTGACCGCAGAAACATGTGGTGAAACGAAAATGCCACTGGATAGGATTTCGGATTTCAATACTGTGAACCGGACTTCGTATCGAAAGCCGGTGACAAATTATCTCATTATGGGCAAAAAATAAACGCGATAATGTGAAGTTGTGCGTAGGTACTTTTCAGCACGTTGCGGTTTACGCAACTCGGCTAACAGTGATCGAAATGGGAATAAGGGCCCTCTAATATATAATTTCGCCGAATTAAGTTTTTTCGTTCCTTCGCTTATCGACAAATGGTCCCCAAACTCTCCAAAAAGCTTCATTAGGGTCACCACCAATGGCCTGTTAACATTGCTGGGCAACATTTTCATCGGGAACGGTTGTTTACTACCAGAAATACTCGTATTTCCCACATTTTTAATAATTTGGGCTACCGCTCATCATTATCTCGGCAATATTCCGTCTAATTTTGATATTGATGGTCTAACACTGCCCGAAACAACACAAAAAACATTTTTCAATATATGTGTACATCACGCTTTGGGTTGGTAACGAAGCAACAAAACACCCTTTATGAGCAGCATTCGTGCGAGAATCAAAATGGTTCTGCCGCATCTACTCTCTATATACACACTAAGCGTTACACATGGGGTGGTTACCTTGGAACAGAACTACTCCCGATCCGTATGTAATTCCGCATGCAACACATTTTCAAAATTCCATTGACCCAACGAGGGTCCAACATACCCTGAGCTGAACTCCGTGGGTATAAATAAATGCGTGGCATAGATTTTTATTCCCCTATCCTGCCATCCCGTACAAGATCGCTATGCCTTAACAACAGACGCCCAAGGATGATGGGAACTTGAAAATCCGAACATACGTTGTCCAGGCGGTGGCAGTAGCGGAATGCTTCTAGTGTATCGAATACTTTAGCGTCCACCAGGTGGTAATTTCCTTGTGCAGTATAGGTATGCAGCCTCATTCCCTGGAAATCGCGCTCACTGCCTTAGCACCCACATTTACCCAATACGCATCCAGGCCGGACTGCAAAATCAAGCCAAACTCACAAGCTAGAACGTCGGCGTTAGGCAAGAAATTGAATTGCCACCAAACTGGCGTTCGAAACAGCTCGTACTTACTCGTATGGATGCTTCTACCTGCCAAGGTAGCTATTAGTGGAATGTTCAAGTCGATATCTGATTTGTATATAATGCCCATAACGTGGACTTGACTGTAGAAATTCATGATGTACCTCACGCTTACAAAGCCATTTCTCCCATTCTCATGCACCTCTGGGCACCACTGGATGCGCCACTGGAGCAGGTCCTCGGCGAGGACCTGCTCCAGTCGAAACTTACCAGAAGTAAGTTTGTGGCGGTGCAACTGGCCGAAGCCCGTGACGAAATATCGGTCCCGTTGAATAGTATCGAAATCGAAAACAGAAACATCCGCCAACGTAAAATTTTTCTCCATCAGCTCCCTGAAAGTAAATGTCCCTGATGTGGCCTTCGGGAAAGTTGTGAGGCTCTGAACGAAATTGGTGTACTTCACGCCAAAAAGAAAGGAAAGAAGGATCCAGGAGGAGTACCAAAACCTGAGAAGAGATTCGCCATTATTATTGTCACCGCATGAGAATGTGTGGCCAGTCAGGGGGGACATAACTGCAAAGACGACGCTGACCAAATCCTGATAACGTAATTTAAAAGCGACAAGCAATGAGATCAGTATGATTGCCACGAGAAGCAAGGTCCAGACGGTAGCGTCGGCAGGGAGCATCAAGCTCTTTAGTTTGAAAGGAGCCGGTGACAGCTCATGGTGGTCATCGTCCGTGTAGATAGCTTTAAAGTAGCTGACATCTTTAAAAAATATACTCATTGACGTTCCTTCTACAGCATCTGGCTGGATGAAGCTATCCCCTTGTGTAAAGCCTTCAATCATTCAGTAAACCTCGGCAAACTTGGCGTTCACAATAGAGTGGCTGTAAGCTGTGAAAGTGAAGTTCCACTGACGTCCGAGAATGATGGGCACCTGGTAATCTGCAAAAACGTCGTTCGGGAGATGACTACAGCGGAATGCTTCGAGCCTATCAAATACTTTAGCGTCAACCAAGTGATAATTTCCGCGTGCTTTATAGTAATGCAGCCTCATGCCCTGGAAATCCCGCTGCAATTTTTGAAAATAGCGCAGCACGTCATGATAATTCTGTAGTTTCTTTCTAAGAAAGTCATCGCCGTTAATCGGGCAAGGCAAGGGGCCGCCTTTACAGCGCTGTGATATAACGGCCGCCTGGTGAATCCTGATGCGCCCATGGCCGCTTTCCTTGTTGTAGAGCATCACAATGATATTAAGTGGTTGCATGCAAAGCCACTTGTGGTATACGAATGAAGCGCGCCGTCCAGGGCGCGTCTCGGCCATGAATATTACAATTTCCTTCTCTCTGTTTATCCTTGAAATAGACCGGTCACGACTGCTCCCTGCTGCCCAAACTTGAATGCGAACTGATGGTAAGAATGCAATCCGTACGCTGCAATGATCCCTGTAGCGTCTAGCATAATGGTGAAATCGAAGGTTTGGTATGTCGAACAAGCTCTCATATGGCGTCGAGGATTCTGATAGTTCCTGGATCAGTTGCAGCGCCAGAGTTGGAATTTGGCGCGAGAGCATCATAAGTTTGATTTGGCAGGACCGGAAAGGTTTAAGGATGTCTGCTGGGGCGAAGTAATTTTGCTCTCAGTATCAATTTCAGGATCACGGCAAAATGATCCTCTGAGCACAGCTAACAATATGGCTATGCAGAGTGTGCTGCCGCAGGTCAAACTCTTGCCCCAGGTCACGGTCGACATTTTCGCTTTGAATATATATAGAATGTGTAGTGTTCAAAGGATACGACAGTACGTGTTCCGGTTCCGTCGAGATGATATTGGTCTCTGCAACTTGCCCTGTTTGATATTGCGGAATCAGCTAATTTATTGCATGTTGAGGTGACGAAGTAATCACTCCCAGCAATAGAGTCGTCATATGGAGTAAACAGGAAATCTGTAACAGGTCAGCGGTGATAACATGTTGACATTATTGCACACTGCAGTGTTCATTTCTGTATTGGCTTGATGCCTTTCATAACGGTCGACTTTCAAGGACATGATTACATTTAGTGATGGCTCCAGGTAATTAGCTACGGTCATGTTCTTCACGGAAACAAAACAAAATCATTTAATTTTTGCAATTCATTATTGCACACGCTCAATCGCCATCACGGTTGATTGTAAATATGCACGAATGCAACTGTGGATCCTCTGAACTTAAGGCAAAGCTTGGGACGGAAAGAATGACGAAATTAATGGAAACTTACGGAGTAGAACCTTTGCTCGTTAATCCACAGGGCAACATCAGGCCAGGATTTGCATCGCCTTAGCGAGGAAAGAAAACTTTACCTGAATAGCAAGAGCTTAAGCTGAGTACAAAGTTCTCGGCTCAATTTCTACAGCCATACTTTGTCGTTGGTCCCACAAGACGGAAAAACAGCCGTTTTGAGCCTAAATTTATGTGACGTTTCTCACGCGTCCAGTCTCAAGATAATCATCTCCAGCTTCCTTCTTTAACATTGAGCACGTACACAGACAGAAGCAATGGCTAAAACTGCCAACGAGCTCTTAAAGTTTCTCCTTTATGGCACACTGGGTTCAGAGGCTTCTGGCTTGTAATTTTCCACATTGAGCTCTGAGCTGGTCTGGAGATAGCTATAGCTATATGCGTTCTGCGAACGTAAATTAAAAACGTTTCAGCAGCTCTAGGCTGTTGTCATTATAATTAGGAGCTTGCACACGGCTTTGTCTTTATTTGCTTTTACAGAAGCCTGCTCCCAGCCAAAGAGAAGTTTTGCAATTTGCAGAGCCGGAAATGTTTGACAGAATGCTATATGTATGTATTATTTAAAGTACACAACAGCCTTTGATTTCTCTGTCTATGAAGAGTAGAGGCGAGGAACTTTTGTAAATTTACTGCAGCAGTGGAATTGTCAGACTGGGACGTACCTGACATTCTCTTGTCTGTGGTGTTCTAAAAATTATGTTTTTATTACTGAGGCTTCGCACAAAAGCCAACGGGAAGCACGAACGTAGTCAATGTACATGTCAAACTTTTTCTTTTTATTTTCCATTCGTAGAATTTTCTGTGGGAAATGTCTGGCATCCCATGCTTTATAAATGCCACAGAAATTTAGAAACTTTTAGTCATTTCGGGTGTATTTTTTCCTGTCAAAACTCCCGAATTTTACCCTCACATACTTGCGCCCACTTTCATTACTAAATACAGGTTATGGCCGATACTGTGGCCTTCCAATTAATTTTCACCAGCTGCTTGGAAAATTCTGTGTATTCCAGGTGGGAAGATCATGCAGCGTTGTAAAAATCGTCCAGCGTCCACAAACAAATGGAATTTTCTTGCGCCATCGTCATGACTTTTATTTCATTTAACATAATTTTTGACATCGAACAGCTATGAAGGCATTTTTTCTCGCTGCCCGCTTGAAAATGCGAGATTTGTCTAGCTGGAACTGTCCCAATGCTACCGGCCTGTCACATGCGACTTCCTACCCGTCATTTGGACCCGCCTGATGTCAAATGGACTGGACAACCTTGTGTTCATAGTCCACAGCTCCTGTCTCGTTAGGCTTTGGAGTAGTAGGCGAAATTATTCTGGCCTACTTGTATCCATGCGAAGGGGAGGGACAGCTTGTCATGCAATCAAATTCGTATAGCAGCCCAGCTCGGTCCGGCTTTGCTACAGCATAGGGGAAAGCAGCAATGTGAATTTGGTGATTAATCAGTAGTAGTAAAATTAAATGATTCCGTGATGTTCCAGTTTCCAAGCTACGCCCAGCTTGTTGTGTACCTGTCGAGCTACTTACTGCTGTGCAATCAGTGCAGTGTACGCACTTTCCTCCAGAAATTTTCTGCTTCTACGTCTGAACTGCTGGCTACGAATACAGCACCGCCAAACTCAGATTTGGACCTGTTTTTGTATTGCGACTCGCACTCAGTGTGACTTAGAGCTAACGACCAGGTCTTCAGAGGTATAACGCTCTAAACTTTCTCCGTTACGAAATCTCCTTAAGTATGAATCTGGATAAAAATGTATGCTTTCACCATCAAAGAAAGGTGGAAATGCAAAAGTAAAAAGTGAATTTTGCACACATGTACAGCAATTTTCCTAATGCATTCAGACATGAAGCAACCTTTATTTTATCCTTGAGACGCCCAGTATTTGACACTTGCGCTGCACATACCACTCCTAACCCGCAAAATGCGCTCAAGTCTATGTCAGCTTTCAACCTGAATGGCTCTGTACGTGGTCCCGCAATATGAACCCCTAGACACATGGAATTACACGTATGCCTATACTTTTACAATTGTAGCAGTCAAACTTAAGCCTGCAGCTCTCAGTTGTTTTTATCTGATTGAATCAGCTAATTTAAGGTCGGAAAAGTTTCCTAAAAACTGGTTTAAACTGAACAGAACCAGTCTGTGTCCTGTCCCCTTGGACTTTTAAAAGTAGAAAGTTCGGAGAAAGCTTTTGTATCCAGCACTTTTCCACGTTCTGCTGCTGCTACTTGTTCTTCTACTGCCCTGTGGCACTTTGATATCAATGACTAAAGAAGGACACTCTAGGAACTGGGACAGCTTTCACCTTAGGGCCAAGACTGGCACTATAGCTACTGGCAGCAGGGCAAGTAGTAAAGCTAAGCAGGCTTGACAGTTATGGACCAATTTTCTCCACGCTAAACTACAATGTCTGGCAATGCTCTACAATACTGTGACAGTTTTAGTTTTCCAAATGACATTGAAAGAAAGGAAAGGAGAATTGACTGCCAGTAGCAAGCAGGACTTGTACTGGGCATAAAGCGATTCAAAATTCTGTCCGTTCCTATAAACAGCAGCATGGAAACCAGTTCCTTTGTAAAGCCTCTTGGCCCTCGTTTCCTCTAATTCCCAAAGTACTTTCCCTACCTTTCCTACATAGCTACAACGCTGCAATTATTATCGAGCGGGTAATAGCACACTACTACTGGAGAGCGGGAATACATTTAATTATGGATACGAAAGGATACTTTACATTTCCGTCCGTAAAGTAACAAGAATTGGGATGAGGAGACACTCGCATGCTTTAAATTACTTACAATAAGTAAGCCGGACAGCTACTACCTGACCCACTTTGATGTGTAAAAAAGTCCCTTAAGTGCCTTCTTTATTGTTCGCTTTTTGTCTCCGGGCCTTTGTGGAGCACTGGAAGAAGACTAGGACGACGATGGTGTGCAATTTTGTAAATAAATTATGCTTAAAATGGAGAACAAGACGACCTCGGGAAGCCTCTTTCAATCCTATAATTTTGCTCCTTGAAAGGAAAATTATAGTTGAGTCATGAGAGGAGGCGGCACGATGGCAGTAACAATTGGATCTAATTTTTATTTTCTTTTCTGAATTATTTCCATCCCATCATTTCCTAGTAATGTCCTCTGCTCAAGTTTGAACTTATAGTTGTTGAATTTTTAAAAAAAGTTCAACTTAAACCCATACGGCTTCGTGGCTTGCTTGTTAGTGTAATGAGGGCAAGCTGCTGTTGTAAGGTAGAAACGCAATTCAAAGTGGAGCATGATGATGATGACGAATGGTAGCGAATAATTATGGTGGGGGAAAGTTTGGAAAAATTAAGCGAAAAATGAGAATTTGTTGCGTGGAAAATTGCAAGCGCAGGATACAAACCTTGTGTTCTCGTAAGGAGCTGGTTGTTTGCTTTCGAAGCGCATGAATGGACCTGCCTGTCTATGTAAGCAGTTAGCTACTGCTACTACTACTGTTTGTTGTAACTTGTTTCAAAGGTAATCTCACTTTCAAGCGTACCTTTCCCCATCCTGTTTCCTTCCCCTGCTTCATCCGTATAAATTGCTCT
>JAQFYD010000734.1:0-15730 GCA_034694225.1 Bourletiella hortensis | reverse complement strand
GCAGATACACACAGTCAGACCTTTGGACTTGAGACTCTGTGACTCTGCACTACAACACAGGCGGAAATACGCTTCCCATGCTATGTAAAGGACGTCAGTGTACCAAAGCAATGTATACGGTTGCCGGACAGGTTTTATCCTCTCCCTTTTTTTTCGTTACCTATTACCTACCCGTTTAGTTTAGTAGTTTTTTAACTATTCATTATTTAATTTCTGTACGATTAGTATTGCACAACAGCCCTGTCATGAGAAATGAGCTGAAGTTTTTAGGATTTTATGGAGCAAGAAGGAGCTATAGCTGCATGAGCGTTCACGATATCAATGCTCGTAAGAAGACGCTGTAGCTTAACGTTGTTAGAACGGTCACAAACTCGGCGTCATTGTTGTCTCATCAGACGCCATGATTTCCATGATAAAACTGAAGAATTTCGTTTGTATGAGCTCAGAATTGTCGGAATTCTTGCATTTCTCATTTCCAGACGAATACATTTACTTTGCTGGTGCTGGTGTTCTAAAAGTAATGCAAACGAACACCCGTAATGATCAAAGCGATGCTATGATGCTAAGGACAAGACAGACGATGAAGATTCTATAGGAAAACTTTGGCTCCATTTTTATTATTCGTTTCTTTCTATTATACAGTCGTTATACTGATTCGCTGCTACAAAATAAAGAGCGTTTTATAAAATAATATTTGTTTAACTAGCAACAAGATATGCAAATAATTATCCCAAGCGATGAAATAAGACTATGTTAGAATGACAACGTAGATTATATTCTACGTTCATTCCTCCAAACTTGTGGTAATTACATTACGACGACGAAATTTATATTAAATAGCATCAGCATCTGATGATCATCCTCATCCTCAGTGACGTTGTAATAATAATAATTATTTTACATGAGTAAGAAGCTTCTCTTTAACTCTCGTCATTCATTCACGTTTTCCATATCTTTAGAGAAATATTAGACATATTTACCATTCTCTCTCTCTGTCTCTCTGTTTTCCCTTAATGTATCACAGGCTGTCAAAAATTATATACCATGTACCACAGTAGAACCAACTGTGTGATAATAATAATAGTAATCATAATGACAATAAGATTCTCTTCTACCAAAGAGGCAGTCAGTGCCTTTCTTCATTCCGTTATCTTAGTATCTAGAATGATGATAATTAATTAGCATAAAAGTTATATTATAATTATTATTATTACTATATCATTCTTACTAAGCCAACAGGCAAGGCTCTCGACTTTCAGGTTGAAATTGTTTAAATATTACTATATCATCCATCTCCCCGCACCCTTTTCACATGTAATTTCTAGAAAACAAGGTGAAAAACCATAAACGTCGACTCATTGTCCATACCAAATGACCATAATTACCCGACCCATTCCCTCTATTAGTAGCCAAAAGAACATATATTTATATCAAATGTGTCTCCTTTAGGTAGCATATAGTATACAGGGATCCGTTGAGCGAATCTTTCATGATAAAATATATGCATTACCAGGCCCGACACAATGGAAATATCCCGAAAAAATTTCGTTTTTCAAAGTGATTGTGCACAATTTTGTATCCAGAGTTGTCACAAAGTATTAGCTCCGACTAAAAGCTACAGTTTAGCATTATGCCTTAACCTTTTCATTATTACATTTCCCCTGTGGGCCAAACTCCCCAATTATTATTTTACCTTATTAAAAAGTTATTCCATAAAAGTTAGGGCGTGGGCTTGGTACAGCACATTATTATTATGAAGAGAGAAGACAAAATTAGATCCGTAATAGTATATATTTACGTCATATCAAATATACTTACGGATATTAACTTAGCTCCATTGTTATGACGTTATGAGACAAACTAAGAGCTATAGCTATGCTTAATTACCCAGGCAAAGTTGCTATAATTAACTCCTAAGCAGACTATATAAACGCAACCATATTCTCCATTATTAGTCGCGATCGAGTGATGGCCTCATTCGCCAAAGTACAGCCATATACCCTCATACAATTGAATATATAATTTGGAGACGAATTCTAAATTAGCTATGAGAAAAATGCTACAGAACAACCGGCACCGAAAAATATGATTGGAAGACAATATACTTCAATATTCATACTAAAGTGCCGGTGTGCTTACAAATACAACAATGCTGAGTCCCATATTCGATCTGTACAATTTGATCACAAGTTTTTTTAGGGGAAATCAAATTCCAGTATCAAGTTATAATATATGCGAAGCTAATACAAGCCGTAAGCTATGCTATGTTATGATCCTTCAATAGTAATACTTTTCGAGTACAATTCCCTCATAAGAGAAATACTTCAAACCAGCTCTCATGGCAGTAGTATGAGGTTTAGCTAAAGAACAGTATACGGGAGAAGGCGAGCTTATAATAAATGAAATTAATACTATTGTAATTAATGATTAAGAAACAAAGGATGAGTGGGATGAAAAACGTTGATGATTATTACATTACAGGAGAAACAGTGTCTTGGCTTTATTTCTACTAGCGAACAACCATATTCATATCGGCATTTCCTTCATTCACTACACATCATCATTGCAAAACGTTGGAACTTGATAGACAAAATCAGATGGTGAGTGATATTCATAAAAGTATTTTAACAATTTGAATGAGCTAGTGAGCGCTGCTATGTATTTACTAGAAAAGTCATTAGTTCCCTGGCGACTAATATTGTTGAAGGTATAGAAACTGGACTCAAATTAATCTACAGAGGAAAGTACCCACAGCTCAAAGCAGCTATAGTCTAACAACCCAAATGATGAGTGAAAGTTGTAATAATAATTGTTCTTCTTTTACCGTTCTCCCTCTAATAGGGTCTCTCTATGATGGTAGGTCATGCTTTAATTACATTTTCCATATCCCACACACCTGTCTTCTTCCTGACTCAGGTATACAACACCAGCGTTCATGTCCACGCAACAATGTAAAACTCGTGATAATCTTATAATAATTATAATGAAAATTATAACGTGGCGGCGGCGATCCTTAGTACGCTTTACATAATAATAACAAATCTCGATTGTTTACACTTTTTTGGGGCTATGAGGGAAATTTTGGGACACGTAAATCGTAAATAGCTATCGAATAAAAGTGTATACGGGGGCATACTGTCGATCTGCGGAACTAATTTGAACATAACGCCGTATTAATTTTCAAACTGGCTTTTCGAATAATTGACTGTTTGTTACGACTGTAAGACGAACAAAAAATAAAGGTGAGAATAACACTAGAATTTTACTACATCTCTCGTGTATATATAGTTTTGAATAATAATAATAATAATATTATGTTAGGATTGCGAAAAAACCTTATTGTATATTGTTCGTGATAGAAAACTACACACGCTTCCTTCCTTACTTCCTTTGGTACGGTTTTACAAGAATAAAAAATAGCTGAATTATAGTTCTTATTAAGTACTGGAATGAATCAGGCTAAGAATTCACTGCAGCACAACAACAACAACATACAACCACCATATTATTCTTACAATGCGTATAGTGATAATAATGGTGCGGAATCACACCAAGCAATTATATGCTAAACGAAATACACGGGCAATGAATAATTATTATTCTATACAATTATTATCATGATAAACATAGTATAAATAAATTTGAGCTCTAAATACGAGTTGAGGATTCTCCTCCGTCTCTCTTCATATTATATACTCTCCTTCGGTGTGTTTGTGTGTGCCTATTAATATATAGTTGTATATCGTGTTGTAAATAATGCAGTGTATAGTTGGAGTATCTCCATAGTAAACTAAATTTTATTATTATATTATTTAGTATTTATACAATCGCCAAATAAAAGTACGCGCACAGTAACTTAGAACCATGGATTTATAGTATTTTATCATTATTATAGCAGGTGAATTAGAGAAGTCATTTTCTTTCTTCAGTATATATTATTTCCACCAAGGTCATTATTATACCTAGTAGTGACATAGTCAGCTGCTATTGTCAGGTCACGTAAACATTGCTGAAGACCGTTCAAATGATGGTGAAATGAGTCAGCCATGTGTTGAACATACTCCTCCTCAGCTTCCACTCCGGAGTCTTCGTTGAGCTCTGAAAATTCTGTAATTCCAAACCAAAAAGAACAACAGTCAAATAACAATTCAAAGTCATCTCTCTTCCGAGTATTAATTCATTTAATTAGTAAAGTCTCCCCAACGTAAGCCCTTCCCTTCTGGCGATGATAATAATTCAAGAGCGAAGTTAAGAAGGGGATTCAAGGCAAGCTAACATTGTATGTTTGCTTCGCTCATAAACAAAAAAGAAGGTCAGAAGGCTTTTCGAAAGGAGCTTAAGCAGCGTACTTTTACTACAGTACAATTACTATCACTAACTTCCTCAAAGGTGTTCTATTACTCACCGGTATCACTAGCAGAGGTGGATGAGGTAGTGGACACAGTAGAAGGTCGTCTGGCATGTCCCTTAACTTCGGCGGCTGGCTGAGACTGAGGAGGTTGAGCGGGTGCCAATGGAGTTGAATGAGAGCTAGTGCAGTTGCTACTTGGTGCCGTCGTAGTTTGTGACTTGTTACCCCACATAAGGTCATTCTTGACTGAGTTGAGCATGGAGTAGAACTGAAAGAGGTCAACGCCATTCAAATCCTGCATCAACCGCTTGGCATGATCTCCTCCAGCAACATCACCCCCCACAAGTCCTGAGGAGGCTTGCTCATCAAATTTCAAGTCCATCAGACGGCAAGGAACCAGAATCGTCTCGTTCATGTCATCCACAGTTTTCACAAATCGTTCCATCGTGGACAGAAGGCTGCCGTGGGAATGATTAGGTTCACACTGGTCCCATCTGGATACCTTTCGGCGAGAGTTGCTGGTTGACCCACTTTTGGTGGTTCGAGTAGCGCCACTATAAAGGGACCAAAACAAATGCGATCCTTTAGTACACAAGTTAATACTAATTTATCATTCCTTCAATAGTCTTATTTCTAATCAGTCAGTTTCTTTGTTGACATTGCACCCAGGACCAAAACTTTTGTTCGTTTATATAGACACAGCCTTCTTCTGTTCCGTCAGACTGTGGACAGTGATTACAATCTCCAATACCAACCAGCGTCCCTTAATATGATTTCTATTACATTTACAGTGACTGAAGCGAGAAATTAGGAAGATGCTGCATACCAAAGAATGCTGACACTTGTTCATGTTGTTTGCAGCCTACAAAAACAGTTTACTACACCAAATGGTATTCCATGCTTTTGACATGACAACAGAAAAGATGCAGCAGCACCTCCTTTGAGGCCAAAATGTGAAAGAAACTGCCGCCATGGAAAAAAATGATACAAGCAAGCATAAAAATGTTAAAACAATTCACTGTCATAATTACCATCGGCCTGATAGTCAGAGACCGCTGCAAGGTACGCTGTTTGCCGAATGTAGTGCATGGCGCAACATTTACGAGAAGAACGAAAATGACAAGCTATAGTAGTTGTAGATAAGGTAGAAGAATCTAAAGCTCTCCCTCTCTCTCTCTCTATCCCTCTTTCATTCAACTGTTTTTTGTTGCTGTAAACTTGTCTTTTTTACAGTATCTTTCAAGAGATGCGATTATTTCGTTGAGGTTACAACAGCTTACGACAATCAATGAACCTAGATTGTTTAAAAGCAACAGACCCACACACAATAGTTTGCCCACTTACTGACCCATCCCTTCCCCATTAAGAATGCCACCACACACTGCCAACATGCAGAACCATCTCCCTATTGTATTTCCTTTCATGAATGAACTAATTCCATGTGCGAGAAATTAATAAAACATGCTATTTAACTTTCCTACAACTTCCTATTCTTCCGCAACACACACACACACACTACCACACTCCTAAATAGCTTTGTATGACAACTAGGAGACTACGTGAAAAGCAAATTATAAGTGTACACCTGACAGAAATGCTCTTATAAAAAAAAATTCTTTCAGGTACGTACGTGTACCTTCACTCCCACCACAGCCATCAACTTCCCACCTTCAGTTTGCATTGTAGCTTTAGCAACATACATGACGTTGCTAGTACTGCTATGTGAAGAAACTGAAGCAAGTAGTGTCCAAATGGGTTTTGGTCATTCAAATTCTACGTGTAAAATCATCTGCCTGTACAGCAAGAATCTCAAGTTCCACCATCATAGCTGCATAGCCTACTTGCCAAAACATGTATCCCTCTTTAAAAGTATATATTTGCAAATCTCACGCCTTTTAACACGACTACAATCACTCCCTTAATTATGTAGCAACTCCACGGCAACCCTAAACGTCAACTATTGATGACGAGATGATGATTAACTATCGCTCCTTTCGTCACAATATTCATGTCATCCATGGTGATGGACAGAATCATACGAATCTCTAAAGCTGGACCCAGTTCGAGCAAACTATTTATGAGACTTTCAGATGAGGAAACCATTAACATGAATTCATAAGTCATTGCCTTGTTTCCAAGTTAGCCTCTTCTTCCTTCATGAATGTGTGTAATGGCAAGTCCTGCCGAACCTTGATATTCCAAAAATTTTGTGGGATACGAGAATTCATTCAAGAGAACAATGCATTTTGAGTGTAAATCAAAGGGTTTTGATGTATTACCAAGGTTTTAATGTCATACAATAATAGGGAATAAGCCAATGTAAAATAATGATTCTGTGAATGCCACCCTTTTTAACCTAAGTTTCCAAACTCCACGACCTGCTGAACGCCTTAGCATACGAAGGGTATTTACAACAAGAAATATGTCTACCATTTCAAGCGAGTGCAACTGAGATCTGAAGCAACCGAAAGTCATAAAATAAAAACCACTACCACAAGGATACTGAATTTTTTAAAATACAGTGGACCAGTGAAGTAGGAAGGAAAATAATGTACCAGAGGACGGCTTTGGCGGACATCCAGTCTTGCATTGTGCTTCGTTAATTATGTTCAAACGGAAGCAATGGCAGTGTAAGCATGCAATAATCTTTGCGATATGAACACTTGAACACTTGAGTAGCACCAATTTCCTCCGAATCTCACAACAGAGGAGTCACACTAAAATGAACACTGATAATAAATGAAGACAGTTGGACGACCTTAACACAGAAATAATGAAGGTTTCCTGATAAAAATATACTACCGTAGAACTTGAACCATACTGCTTCCCACTTTTTAGTGACCGCTTTACAAATAGTTACGAAGCTTGAACGGCTAGCCACAAAGCTTGAAGGATAGTATTATTCCTACTGTCCGACCCTTTCTGCGGCACAACTGTCACTGAAGAACACAGAAAGAGAGAAGTGTAAGAATCCCTTTGAAGAGGACAACGGTCAGGGAAATAAGAAGTAATTATGGACAAAACAATAAATGGCCTTCCTGAGGATTTCCAAGAAACCAGTTCTTTGGACTGTGCACCTTATACAGAAGCCAGCCCTGTATAAATATCGTCTCTTGTGATACACAACTAATCCAAACTCTTGCTCGAATCAAATGTGACACACTTGGCTGTCAAATCAGATAAATAAATAGATATGTTGATGATGATATTATCGGGGAGAGCAGAACAAAATCACAGAGGTTGTCAAACAATAAAGTTATAATAGCAATAATTATTCCTGTCCGCACAGCAGTATAATACTGTATAATACACTTTGACACTTAATCCTCGAGTTTAAAATGCACCAGAAGACTTGTAGGAACTCTGCAGATAAAATTTAAAAAAATTGAAACGGCTACTAGCTCTTCAATTAAACAGATATAAAAACACAGGGCGGTAGCACAGCAGTAAATGGTAAATTGCCTGTATTCCACGATTAACTGTCCACAAGGCCTCGTTCTTATAAATACCAGTCCCAAAATAATTGAGTAAACAAGGTTCTTATGCAAGTCAGTAAATCGCAGAATGCAGTAGCAAAATTCCAGTAGCTAAGCTCGCAGACTGTATTTCAAGGAGGTGGAATCGTTACAACAATTTGGAAAGAGATTCTGAAGAAGAAGCAGAAGAAGAAGAGGAGGAGGTCTGGGGGATAACTGATCCAACGAGATACTTTCATAGAGTTTTAATCTCTCCTCGTTCGCCGGCTAGTGGACCGAGAGAAAGTTGTGTGTCCACAAATCCCAGATTACAATTTCCTTTATTCAGTTTTTCATTGCTGCTTTCGTTCAGGATGATGATGATCATCATCGTCATGATTTTCCTTCCTGAAAGCGAGCATCTACAGTTGCGAGCAAGCAGTCCTTGTTATTATGGTAGCTGTTGGTAAACACATACACACTGTACACACGTAAGAAGGGGATGATGATGAGAGGGAACAGTAATAGTACTCACTCACTACTAACTACTGCAATATACTCACAACAACTCACTCACTCCCACAGATTTTCTCTCCAATTGAAATAATATTCCTCTCCACAGTCGCGACCTTCCAACATGAAATAATCACTGTTAAAATTCTTAATTTCTAACGTCACGGCACACTTTAGTTCCTTCCCTTTTCTTGTCTAACAACAATAATAATAATACGGTTTTCTTCTATAGACTTGATGCGTGCAAAACCGATCTTCTTTATACACAACAACCGCCTGACTCACAGTATAAGTCGGCAAATGATCCCAACTCAATAAAGAAGAAAAGGGATGTGATGAGTACTGCGAGCTAACACAGTCTTTTTGCCAAGTACGAAAGATACGGATTTTTAGCACTGTCTGTCACCAACGGGAGTGAAGTAAACCGAAGACCCTCAACCGCAGACGTAGTCTTTGCCACTGACGTACCTGTGTACAGACTCCCAACTTGGCGTTAATAATGGCAGATGTAATGAGCATGACTTCATAAAGATATATAGGCATACCACTAGGGTCTAACCATCAGTCTAAAATCTTCTCAAGTGGTCTCTTATAAGATGTTTATGTATGAGAGGGTACCACTAGCTACTACGGCAAGGTAGCCGACGCCGGAACGTTAGTAAGTTTGTAAATAATAATGAGCATATCGTGCAACAGAGTAGAACATTTCATGATGACTAAACAGGTTAGCCCTGCTGATGCTGATTGCACCACCAAGTGCAATAATTATTGGCCCAGGTGGATCATCATGATGGAGGGACTGAATACATAACTTCTTATACCCTTTTCAACCGGCATTCATGCAACAACCCCTTCATCATAACTTGTTTCCCCTAAAATTTTTGCACTATTCTCAATGGCACGTCTCTTTCAACTTTCATAAAAACTGAATCCACAGCCTCAGCTGATAAAACTCTCAGACACTCAGACTGCACAACTCTTTCGTCATCAACATCATCATCACACATTACAGACGTTATAAAGTAAACAGTTTTTTTTTGCCCTGACTGGACAAGAAGAAGCTGTTTCATCCCAAGGATGACGTTACCACCTTGGTGTGTATTTCCGATGAGCACATTGTGTTACGTGTACGTACGCTAGCTGGAAATGATGATGAAGCGGATGAGGAATTGGTAGAAAAAAAGATGCCTTATGACGGATGAGAGGAATGAAATTAAGAATGGTAATAATATTTCCTGACATTGACAAGGCACTTGAAGATAACAGTAACCTACTGAAGCTGGATCTCCTCAATGCTAAGCCGACCTTAATATTTGCATAGCAATATTATTACTACCAGCTACTACTATACTATACACTAACTGTTCTATCACAGTCAAGTGGAAACTGATAAAGGTGCTATAATAGAACATAGGAGAGTGCTTGTAGCTATGGACGCACAGCAGGCTCTTCTCATCCACCTCCTCCATTTTGCCAAGTCATTATTGGCAACTATAAAAGCTCATATTATATGGAAGGCTAAACATATAGCAGAATGCCTTCATAATTAACACCTAAAGGGATATTAAATCTGCATGCATGCAACTACCTCTATAGAAAGCCAGCATATTCGCATTTATGTAAATAATACATCTACACGTATGAAAAAGTCGTTTGAACAATTGTTTCTTTGCTTGTACTTCTTGCTGGCTGGCATACTTGCACATGAGATTACCAATATTACATCAACATAGTTTTACACACAATTTTATTTGAAAGGGAAGTCAAGGCAAAGATGGATGAAAGGACAAGCGTGCTGCATGTATGAATGCTCCCTCATCATCATATAGTTGTCGCAACGTCATTCCTAAAATGAGCTCTTGCCCTCAAAAAGTATACTTGTGCGATTCCGGTCTGAAAAACCTGTATCCATTGCATCATGAAATTTACAATTTTTCCTCAATTTATAGCTCTATTTCTCCACTCCCTCGCTCCGTCCCTCCCTATCCCTCTCACTCATCTGTATACTGTGTTCATCATTATCATCTGTCATGTCAAAATGTGGCCACACGAAAATCGGTTTTTTTCCACGCTCGTAAACATCATTATGAAAGTTAAAGTGTTAACTGCGTTGCTTGTCCAAATTATTTAAAATATGACATATAGCTACCGTCTCTATATAGCTCCTTTATACACATCCCAAAAGTAACTGGTTTAGCATTTAGCAAGTTCATTGCTACGCATTATTAATTCCTAAACCGTAACAGCGTACGATAATTCCACCAGAAGGATTACGATCCCAGTTTTTAAAGCCCAAGCCGCTGTGACAAACGAAGGATTAATGCGAACTAACGAGCGAGCATATTATGAAATCGCAAATCTGCGAGGAATTCGCTACATGGAGTAACCATGTGATATAGAATTGGCCCATTCATTCTCATGTATATGGCTATAGTGTACTGTGGTGAACTAACCGACGAGCTGAATCACACCACCACATAGCTGTAGACACGCCTACGTGAGGTACCAATGGGAACACGAGAACCTCACCACGTCACACAGAGAACCTACAGACATATGCTGCTGCTTTACCTGTAATCATTAAAATGCACAGGAACCACGTACGTCTTTAACCACAGCCAAAAAAACTATTTCATTGATTACAAGGCATTTATCATGAAATTCTCGTACATTCATTCCCAAGAGACTTATGGGGGCTGGTCCACAACTACTATACTAGCTGCCCCTGTAGCTAGCTACCTTGCCGAAATAATTGATGTAGCTACCGGCTAGGCCTTTGATATGCTGCTTTGGAAGCTCTTAAGAATGATGGTTGTCATCGCCCTTTTTCCATAGAGATACCCTGACTGAATTGCCCAGGCTTAAAAAAGTGTAGCATGACTCATTATTATTGTATTAGAAGTGCCTCAAGCAATGTCAACACTGGCCTATCCCTTTAGCCCAGAAGTGGGGAAAACTTGCGAATTTTTTTGTCAAGAAATTCAATTCTATTCCTGTTCGTTGACGTGCTTGGATGGGAAAGCCGGGATAAAAAGTAATGATAAATTGGATGATATTCAAAAGAATCCCATCATCATCATCATCACCTTCATCACGACTTTGGGTTCAATAATCAGCGAAACAATAGTGACTCGTGACTTAATCGTCGTCCTGATATTCCCACCAAAGTCAATTTATTTCTAAAAGAAAGAGCCTAATAGTACACGAGCACAATTCTTATGTGTACTTGCAATGACGTCAAACTTATTTTACTGCATGCCAAGAAACGTGCTCGTGGTGACCACTATTTTTTATCATGAGGACATAGCCATATGCCTTTATGTATTTCTATATATGATGATGATTTCCTGACATATTTTTAGGACTAAATAATCGATCCATTTCATGAATTACTAGCAGTAGCATGGTTAGCTACTATAAGCCTGGGGATACGATTTATACACATCGCCTTCCATAACTAATTTGCGTACGAATTTATTAAAGAAAGGTACTGAAGGCCACTGCTACTACTGACTGAGGAGAAAGAAAAGAGAAATCTCTGGAAAATTGCAAATTCTTTCAGCACTTTTGTACTTGCGTAGTCCGTGTTCACATCTATTGCAGCCATAGTGGTGCCTTGCTGATGTGACGAAGCCAAAATTTCGTAATGCTGGCACCACCTTCGAAAAACTTCCTACTTTTACCTCTATCCCATTTATACCTTGATGCAATTCCCTACTAGCTACACCTGCTCTGCATCATGACTAACCCATTGAGCTTATACTTGATAATGGCCGCAGATGAAAATTCAAGGTACACTCAAAGACTAAATTATGATGTAAAAACAATGCAATAACGTGTTCTCTGTGGTTGCCATGAAATCAGTCGTCGAATTCTATCTCGTCATTTAACTATAATCAGAACATACGAAAGGATACCTCACAAACATCACATGAGACATTTCGTAATTATTATTGCACCTGACACTGCCGTACGTTCTGATTAACTTGGACCAGATTCTTAAGTGTTGCTGAACCATTATGTGACTAATAATCATTCTCATGTATGATAGTAGCTACAAGGGTAGGTGGTGAAAGATTATTAAAACAATTAAAAGTTACTACAAACAGCTCATTCGTGTGCAAAAGAAATACTCAATCTTTCCTCAGAATCCTTATATTGGAACATCTCCAAGGTTTATTGTAGCAAAATGCTACAAAATATTATTATTTTCTTGGTGACCATCATAGTAACAAATGGACTTGATGATGGAAACAATGAAAAGGAGAAAAATAAACAGCATACATCCGCTTCACGGTTGAAACCATGCTGAACCTGTATTATGCAATGATAATTAAACGTCTTCGGTGCTCTTGTCGTGGTCAAATGCGATTTTCCCAATGCTCACAACGAAGTCAGGTTCAGCCTCAGTAGTAGACAGCTGAATTCCCAACATCCCACTTTGACTCTTCCTGATTTTTTGCGCATTATACGCCAAACGGAAAGAATAACATGTTTTCTGCCAGTCCTTCACATTTCTACATCCGACAAATATTGTTCAAATTCATATAGCTACACTGCCAATGTCTTATCTACAGACATGCTAGTATAGTCCCCTGTCAACGTGTAAAGCTAATTTAGGCTTTCAGTAAAGTACGCCGTAACCCCATCAGAAATGTGCGTGTGCAGACAGTAAAGATGTGGTAACTAGCTACTGGTTGTAATTTATTTATGCGTTTATCTAATTGCGCGACATTATTGCACAACAGAAAAAAAAACTTACAGATCTCGACATCCTACAGGAGGAGAAATGAAAGATTACGACCTACTCAAGCACATTAATAATATGTAAGCGGATAATTTCCTATTCAAATTCGCCAGACACATTTTACCTGGATGCTGTTGCTCCTGCTGGTGCTACTACTTCTTTTACAACGAAGGGAAAATTGATGCGTATATATGCAAGGTATATAGAGAGACGGATAATTTAGAGACAAAAAAAGGAGGAATAATGTAAAGGCTTTGAGGTAAGGGGGGACTCTTACTACATAACATGTATTATATATTCTTTTCTGTCTAACTAGCCTAAAAAATTTAGGTTGGACAACTGGTTACGGGTGAGTAGAATATCAATGAATTGTCTTTACTACTAGCTATATGTAAAATTCATCATTCACAAGTGAATTACAGTGAAATGCATGGTAATTTTTATTATTCAGAGCGGTTTGACTTCAATGAAAATTTTCGCATGGCTAACCTCCTCCGTGTGCATGTGATTCTTAATCACTATTAAACATAATGTACAGAATGAGAAGAAGAAGGTCTCTAAATGGCACTAATTTCTGTTATTCTCTAAAAGATGATTAATTCCTACCATACACGCTGACTCAGTTGGTTTCACCTTATAGAATTTCTATCACAATAGTGTTATTAACGTCATTATTATTATCACCGTAAGCTCCAATGACCAATCTAGCTTACCTCACTCAAGGAGGATCAGCGGAAGTGGGGGTTTTCTCATTGAAATGAGCACATATACATGTGTAATACAACTTATCATTATTACCAATATAATATGAATGAAGAATGGACTCTAAGAATGCAAAATCTAATGCGTAGTATTATAAAGCCGTCTTTAAAGTGCAAATGGTGATTATATATGCTTATCATTACATTAATGGTACAGCAGGCTGGCTGAAGGGTAAAAATTAGGATTTGTAGCTCAAATTTAACTTTTGCTGGCACTTTTTCAACTACGTTTGTTCAAAGAGCTGCGAAGCTATAATAACGTAGGTGGACTCCTGCAGCACACAGAGGTTGTCAAGAACTTCTAAATCTGATCGTTGAGTTAACGTGTGGCATGTGCCGCCAGGGCCGTGTACAAAAAGCTCAGAAAAGAACACAGAGTTGTACTATAGTAGCTAATAGTGGATGCTGCAACAAAATTTTAGTTTGTGTAGCAGTAGCTAGCTATATGCCTGCCACAAAAAAACGTGAGAGCGATACCCATAGGAACATCCATGGTGAGAAGGAGGGTAAGAATCAAGTTAGAGTACTTGATTCCAGACCATGGAACACGCACCCAGCACATGATAATTCATACTACAGTGGCCCACTACTAACTGTAGCTACGATGCCTTTTGGCCAGCTTGCAATTTAATAAGCTGCTTTGTACTACTACTATAAAAGTTACATCAGACATTACTGCTATATTACACTACGATCCCAAATGAGCCTCTCAGACACAATAGCCATTACTTATTGATGAAATAGTCGCCGCTGGTGAGTCAGCGTAATCCGTCGAAGCAGTCAAAACCAACTTATTATCAGCTATACAGGGACCCTCACAGTATTTTTTTATAAGACTTAGTTTGCAAATAATTTAAAGTCATGATCAGGTTTAATGCCAATGTATCCCGTCGTTATCAAGGAGGACGAGGTGCAAGCATCCGGACTGCGATGAAAGTAGTTCATGAACATGGAATTATCTTCTCTTTCGAATGCTACAATAAATAGTATTCATTCTAAGTTAGCTGCACTACCATACCACGGAAGAAAAAAGAGTTAACCGTTTTGAATGAATGTTCATTGGGTTATTGGGTAGTTCAAGTTAGAGCCCTTGAATGGCAATAAACCATAACAATGTTTGCTGTCTATTTAAATCCTGCTAAATCCTGAAATTTCAACCTGCTCTGACATGACGACCGTCTAGGTTATTATTATAATTCCAAAATTTAACTCACACATGCCATACTACCTAATCCACTTTCACATTATTCCTCTTCTTGTTGTTGTTCCTTGCATAGTTGGCCTATTTGAAAATTCAGGGCCTGTCATACCGTAATAATATGTGAAAGGGTCAAGTGTACAACAGTTAGCCACATAGCAAAGCAGCTAAGCTATCTTCAGTCTCTCTTTTATGCTAATGCCTCACCCTTCTATTCATCTCATGCATATAGCGTAGCTATGGAATCTGACATGACATGGAAAAGTAGCCTATAATAGGATCCTCCATAAAAACCGTTTATAATTATTATTATTTGTGTCCACTCATACTGATGACCTCAAGTTACCTTTTTTTGTTTATTCATTACGGCTTTTCTATAACAATAAGCTTGAGCTACAGCCGGTGCCTTTACCATGGAACCAAGAGGCCAAGAGTATGACGTTCTATTCTAATTCTACCTCCTACTTAAAGAAATAGCAGCCTGTTTTAGGATTATCCAGACAGCCGGAGACTCGGACATTCTTTCTAGCATTTCCGGACCGGCGTTCGATAAAAATGAGTCAGGTGGAAGTTCTCTGTGTGACTCAATACCGAACTTTCGGTACATGCGTCCCGGCTCTGTCAGAATATAGCGTGATCCTAGAAGCCAGAGCATGCGCTCGACATGTGAACCCAATCTTGCCTTTACTGCAATGTATATGCATA
>JAQFYD010000733.1:0-15733 GCA_034694225.1 Bourletiella hortensis | reverse complement strand
GTAGGCAACCCAATAGACTACTGTTTCTTGTTGAAGATAACACACCTGCGTTCTTTTCAATGAGCAATTCAAAAACTGCTCCCTCCCCCTTCATTGATTGTAACATGCGAAGTTCTGCCACTGTAACCTTAATCAATATTAAAAATCGAATCATTTCAGGCTTAACTAACCAAAATGACGCTGTGTATTTTAAAATGCATACTCTGAAGTGTGAGCAACGGTGTCCTTATGCCCCAAAGGCTGCGTAAGTGTTGCTCATAAACATAGTGGACGCAAAGCACGAGTCATATCAGGTAGGGTTCCGTGGTGTAGTGGTTATCACGTCTGCTTTACACGCAGAAGGTCCCCAGTTCGATCCCGGGCGGAACCAGTAATTTTTGCACATTTTTTGTTCAAATCGAAACTCTCAATTACAATGGGGGAATGGAGCAAATAGAGCAGAGATGTGTATTCTTATTAAAAACTGTTTTCAGTATTCCAGCGTTTCGTTTTTATTTACTTTTGGTTTCCTCCTAATTATTATAATTACATACAACAACCGTAGTTTATTTACATGGATACGAATCGTAAATTAACAACGATATTACTACAGTTAACGACGTTACGTTCATGTACATCGCATCATTTTGCTACTCGTGAACGTCATACCTCATCCGAATCTATTACAGAATAGTAGGATAAGTATTGATAATTTTTTCGTATTCTAATTACAGCAATGACCTCGTCACCATAGTAGCGGTAGCACATCTATTTTTCATAACATTACAGAGAACAACATAACTATTCAGGTTCGTATTCCACACGATCATTAAACCTACTCTTACCATTTTCATGATGCAAGAAATTATTTGTATATGTATATAACATGTATTCTTCACGTTGCCTGCGATCGCCATACGTAGAGGACCATTTCAATTTCTATTGTGATGAACAGGAGCAGAAACCGTACCTTAGTTTACCCCATTAAGAATAATTCCACGTGCGCTTTATTAACTATTTTCAAGGATAATCATTATGTATATACAAGGGTAGCCGTAGTGGTTATGCAACGACAGAATCAAAGGAACGGGAGACGTTCCACATGCAGCATTTCAACAAAGTCCGAAAGTTAAATTCCGATACATATGTCCCACCCTTGCAATAATTCTATAACCAGGATTCAGGATGCAGCGAGAATTCTTTGGAGATTTTGTTATGATCAAATAACTAACTTCCGTTTATGTATGGGAGAAAAACCAGCAATAGGACTTGAGGGTTCGAAAAAATTCACAAATGTATTCATACTCCTCAAATCAAAATAATCATTAAACTTCACATGGCAACCATTCTTGTTCCAAATCAAAGGAGATTTTACGCTCAAAGATGACAACTATGGTTATTATTCTACACCAAGGCACCAATCAATCATTCAAGGTAAATTAAAACTAGAAGTTTATACACCATTATCAATACACTACTGTATTTGAAAGGAACAACAGGCTCTCCTCATAATAAGCTCCCACCTTAAGAATAATATAGCAGTGATAAGTATGCAACAATAATTGTTAATATCACCGTGATTATGAAACTAAAAAAATTAAAGCACACACGTCAAGATATTATATTAATAATAATTCAGAGCTTGGAAGTACAACACCACCCGAAGTAACAACAATTTATTGTATCATTTCATAGGGCTTACCAACATTTGTATTACGATAGGCTACTACAATTTAACATGAAGGAACCTCACGCACATAATAATTACACAGGAAACAAAAAAATTAGTATCAGTACTATAGCGCGAAAAAACCTAGGACAAAAGACAACTGTAGATACATTAGTGTGTACATAGTGCAACACATAGCCAGCAAGATGACATCCACAATCATAGTTTCATTCCAAAATAAAAGGAATTCATAGTGGGAAGTAAGAATTCACCATAATGCATTACACAGGTAAGTATTTTAACGGAAAACTCACTGCGTGAGGATCTTGCAAATAATATAACTATGATAATATCAGTAAGAGTCGTTGAATATTGAGTTTCTACGATTTAGTTTAAGTGGAATCCCTTCTCCTTTGTAGCAGCCAGTAATCTCTCCCGCAGAATTTCCTCAGAGGGGTATTCAGGAAGTTTCAGGTAGTGAACGCATGTGTTCACTGACGGGTAACTGCCTTCTCCAGCGTCCACTTTTCGCACTACTGTCAGTCGAGGATGTAAATTAGCCAAACCACCGGGAGGAAGTGACGAGCAGCCGGTGGTAAATTGTAAGAACGACTTTCGTTCCTCCCCATTCAGCGAGCACATTACGTTAACAAAGCGCTGGAATCCCGGACTACATGAAAAAAAGAATACGTTAGCTACTAATTTCACACAGCGAACTAAAAAATCAACAAGTAAATCCAACCTGTCCTTTGTGTATCCCAGCTTCGGTTCAGTGTAGTTAAGAACATCTTCTCGAGTCCAGGTAGGTGCTTGATCGCCACAGAGCATGAGCCTAACCTCGTCAGGACTGAAGGCTCCGAGTTTTTCCATTGGGAAGACAAGATCAAACCCTTCCTTCAATGCCATTAACTGCTTGTGGATTCCTTTGTTCAGGCAGAAGTCCGTCAGAAGCTCAATATAATCCTCCACATTTTCAATAGAAACATCCTCAAATTCTCCACGAGGACAGAGATCGATGGCGCTGTAGCCATAAACTCGAGATGATGGAGAATACTGGAAGTTCAGTCCCAACTCCTCTAATCGAACTGCCGGTCCAGGTTCTTGACTTGCAAGTTGAGGCAAGGCTAGGTTTTGTATCTGACGCAGCTTGTCTGATTCTGAGAGGGAATTGTCGTGAAGAATATGCCGCTTCTGAGCGGCCAGTTCCTGCAGTTGTTGGAGGAACCTGGCCCGAGGAGGATCAATTTCAATGAGATCTTCAACAGTCAGTATCCCCGCGTACCATGGACGATTGTCTGCTATCAGTCGATACTTGGGTGGATCAAGCTCCATTTCTTTCTCACTTTCTTGCGATATGTAAGATGAAACCATTATGTCTTCCTCTGACATTGGCGTTGCGACTCTCTCACTTCTCGCACTAAAGAACCACAATACACATGCCTGCTTTAGCAATTTTCTTTTCACAAACTAATTTCATACAAAAGAAAAAGATAAGACTCTTACCGTTCCCTAACTTCACTGCCAAATTCTCCAGAGCAGAGTAGTTTGAAGAATGGACGCGACAGCGGAAGATCTACAATGCGACCATCCTGGAATACTTTAGCGATGAAAATGCCTAAGAAGCGGAAGTAGCGGCAAACTTTGTCACAGGTGCTACTGTCTTGAACTAATGGTGCAGGGAACAGTCCGCTCTGTCTTTGTACATAGTAGCCCGCTGGGCGAGATGACGAGTCGTCGATTACTGAGGGTTGATCCCATCTAGCCAAGCCATAAAAAGGTTAGTTTGCGCTTACTTGAAATACAAATTAAACCTTTCCGAACGTCATACCTATTAGAATCTGGCAAATCGTCACACAACCAGATGGCCAGATCTTTTCTTTGCAAATCAGCTGCGACAAGTGCGTAGAATTCCAACGTTGGGCCCAGGCCAGTACCGTCTTCACCTTGAAATTCGATTTCTAGTACAGATTTCCGGCTAGCATGGAAATTCATCACTTGAATGGCCCATTCCAAAAGATTATTTCCTCGAGGAACTTTTACACGTTCATGCTTCAATCGTCCAAGACGGAATTCATGTGGGTCTTCTCGACGTCTTGATCTTTCCGAGGTCATCATGTCACGTTGATTTTGTAACCAAATGATTGACCTGAAAATGGAATAGCTCATAAATAACTATACCTTCGAAATATCAAGTTAACAGCCAAAATCAAAGTTTTTACCTTGACGTTCCAAAAGCAGTACAGCTGAAGTACAAATTTCTTGTATCAAAGGGAAACAACATTGGAGCCGAGTAAGTGAGATCTTCACACCAAGATGGCAGAGCTCGAGAAGCGAGAACGAGAGGATCCTGCAGCTGCTGCGTAAGCTTGTTAGTTATCTTTTTACTGATAAATTCATCCGGGGCTACATGGAAGCTCTTGATTCCTGCATCCAAACTTATTAAGCTATCATCATTTTGTTTGTTGGACGCGCTCAAAGAGTACAAGTGACGAAGCAAATTAATAACTTCTTCCACGCTACAGGCTGGTTGAGACAAAGATGATGGACTTGGTGAGATCGTTCGACTTCCCATCATATTAACTCCATACGCGTCGTAGTTCTCCTTCTCTTCGCCATCCTTTCCAGCTTCTTTATCCTCTTTGTAAATTATCCTGCAAAACAGCAGATCCACGATAAATCAAATTCTCTACATTATTAATCCAAATCTCAACTTATCAACTTACGTATAAGTTGGCTCCCAGATTCTTCTAAGCTTTTCCTGCTTCGTTCCCAACGAAGAATTCTGCACAAGATCCTGTACAACTTGGAAGATGGTTGATTTCGAACTAGACAAGTCAATTTCGATGTCAGGTATTCCCGGTAACGAAGGTCCGCGAAGAACGAGTTTCAATTTCGGCTGAGGAGCAATGCATGGATCATCTTCAGGACGAAGAGATTCCTCAACTGTGTTTTCGGTCTCAGCTGGAGACGGAACTTCCACTTCACTGATCTGGTTTACATTGGTGCGTCCTGGCCTGGGGTCAAACGCAGGGATAAGGGCGGAGAACTGTCGTTTCAACACAAATTCGTCATCCCACGATCGTCGTTTTCCCGAGCGGACCTCGAAACAGTCGTCATCCTACACACGAACCAATGTCAGTATTAAAGGAAATTTTCGGCGATAGCGATAATAATGAATGAAGCTGCTCCAAGAACATTAGAGCCATCACTTACCCCTTCCTCATACATGTAGTCATCCTCATTCTCTTCATCATCATCATTGTCATCCTCAGGCAATTCATCATCGTCTTCTAGTTCGGCCAGCAAAGTTGTCGCACGACAAGAATCCATGAAGTCCTGCTCACTATCACTGGAATTCGACGTCAGGCTCATGGTCAATGGCTGTCCTAGACCTTGCACTCCACCGACAACACCCACTGTTCCAGTTGCGTTTCCTGTATTGTTGCTCGGAGACAGGCTAGGATAGCTCTGAGCCGTGCTAAGCAGGCCACCTGGACATAATTCATTGAAAAAGGAATTTTGTATAAACTTCACAAAAAATCCAACCACTCCTCAACCACTGAGACAATGGAGTTACAGCAAACTGCACAAAAGCCAAGTTCTACTACAAGCCCAAGAAAATACTATCAATCAAGCAAACCTGCTGTTAATGTAGTGAAACACAGCAAACTACTATATTCCTATTGATAGCAAAAAGCGTATCCATCATTGCAAAAGTAGAGCAGCTAATTTTGCTCCCAATTTTTCGTTGAACATCCTCGAACAAAATAATTGCTCCTCCTCATGACGTAATAGACTTTCTATGTTCGAATAACAAACTCTCCATTTGAGAGCACCATATTATAATCGGCCGTGCGTTTACTTAGCTATTACGGTTTGCTTAAAGGAGAAACACAGACAAGTACAGGAAGAACAGGCACGGGAGAATATAGTAAACAAGAGCACGAACCAGATGTGAGAACATGAATATTGAATACAGAGAGTGAGATGATTGCAAACCTGGAAAATTTGAGGAAAGTGCGATTCTAACCAGACTGGAGACAGAATGGGGTGCACGTCCAAAAAGGAAATTAGGATTATGATTAGAAGGGTGTGGATTCTGTTGCTGTTGATGAAGATGGTGCTGATGATGATGGGGGTGAAGTTGTTGATGTTGCAGATTAGCCTGTTGATGTTGTTGTTGAAAGTGGTGCTGCTGGTGAGAATGGAGATGCTGATGATGATGGGGGTGCTGGTGTTGAAGGTGACTAGATGAACTACCCATAGGAGGGGGAGGAGGTGGTGGACCAGGGCACATGTTATGCACGCCTGCAGACGAAGAGGAAGACGAGGAGGAGGAGGAGGAGGAAGAAGAATAAACATTATTTTGGGATACACAAGGAAACTTTGCGCTGTTAATTAATGATCGTACGCGAGCAATAGCGCTCAAGCTATCCAATAAAGAGGATGACGAGCTCGCACTGTTCCCTAACAGATTATTATTACTCGGACACACGGCAGACGCAAATACAGGGTTTGAAGAATTTGACGCTAAGGGGGATTCGGATGAAGAAAGGTTAGGAACGGATACACTTTTAGGATTAACCGACATAACGGGACCAGAGACTGTGGAGCAACTGTTCACTACTACCGCACCAGTAGTACTCATTCCAGCAGTAGTAGTTTGACTTTCTGACGACGGGCCGCGGCCTAACACACCTTTACTATTCGAGCCGAGCCATGCTATAAGTCAGATATCATGAGACCATGTGATCATTATAAGCAGTTGCGTCCTCATCCATATGTTTATCACTAGCAGCGAACAAAATAAAATACCAGTCTGCCTTTCGGTGCTGCCTTTTTACCTTGCTCATGCATTTGGACTTAAATTTTGCAACATAATATCAAATAGTAAGTGGTCGAAAAATAAATACACTGCGTAAGCCTAGAGCCGTGTATTATTGCCAGGAAATCGCAATTATTACTTCTGAGGACAGCCAACGAACATACTATGATTGTGTGAAAGGAAAAATATGTAAGGTACAAAATTAGAAGTACAGCAAATAAAGCCTTGAAACCATGAGTTACGGTGACAGCAGTAATATGAAGTAGCACCCGACAGAACCACAACCAAAATTTTATAAGATAAGCTAGGTACCGAACCCGCACCCATATCTGAAAGGAACACTAAAACTCACCTAAAGTACGTCGTGACTTCCCGGCCACAGTTCCAGCTCCACTAGCTTTGTCACTACTGCTAGAGGCTGAAGCTTCATTTTCTTCGCGAATGTTTTTACGGATAGCAATCAATTTCATGACATCCTTTAGGGCCGGAGGTGCTAATGACAGCTCACTGACATCAAGGGTGGTCATATTCGAAGCTTTTCCATGTGGTTTCAACGGAGGAGCACCAGCAACAGCTACTGTTGCCGTGCTCAATCCCTTTTGGCTAGCAGCTGTTAAAACTGCGTTCTTTCCATTCTTCACGCTGTTCAGGAATTCAGCATCATCGTAAGGACAGCGATCATGTGCCATTTCTGCGCTGCTGCTGGGTCCTGATGCATCAGTCTAAGGAGTCAACAAGAAAGATTACTGACTGACCTAATCAATTTTAATTCAACGAACTGGGAATTTGGCAAACTTACGGATGCTGATTTGGTCAGGTTTGCAGATGACTTGCTTGCCTTATGAATCACTCCCATTGCTTGAGCCGCTGCAAGGGCTGTGCTAAGTGCATCAGAGGGCTTTGCGGGTAAATGAATTGGTATCCCTTCATCCTCACTATTATCTCCAAGAGAAACAGACTCTACTATGGTTGCCAAGTCTGACACAGGTACTGCAGACGGAGCAATATTTGCGATAGCATGAACATCATCCTGCACATTTAGCCCAGCAACGACTGACTCGGTTAGGTCAGACTGAGCTGTTGACAGCACCGATTCAGCCATCATTTCGGCCACTTTATTTACTAACAGACTATCAGCAGAGGAAGCCTGCTCAGTCGATGCCACGGAGGGTTTCACAACATTTCCTTCCATGGCTTCGGGAAGACTAGAGGTTGAACTGCATTTTCTACTTGTCAACACGCTCACTTTGCCACTGGAGCTAGTACTTGAGCTTGTGCTTTCCGTAGTGCTTTTGGTCTTAGACTTTCCCGGCCCCTTCAGCCCAGAACCATGACTCTCTGGGTCATAACCCGGAGCCAGTTTTAAGTCGTATTTTCCTTCAGCGCCCATTCGATATGAGTTTGATCCACCCTGATCCCATGTGACATCAATCCAGCCATTATGCCATTCACTAGTGATAGTTCCTTCTCCAGGAGGATTTCCATCTTGGTCCCTCCATTTCCAGTCCAGGCCGCGAACAACTCTCGCACCAACGACCATATGTTTAAGCATTGAGGAACGAATCAGTCTCCTCTGCTTCCGCAGGTTTGCTTCAGCTTCCCTCACTGCTTTACCTGTTTTCAAGTTCATAATTACACATAAAAATCTAAGGAGCACTGGCTACCTAACAGTGTTAAAAATCATGAATAAAACTTACCCAAGTCATCACATACTCCTGTCACTTTTCCGTAGATTTCAAACCCGGACAGGCTGAGATAATGCGTCTGACCCGAAGCATTCTTTCCACTCTGCTGCAAGCGAATATGACGCCAGCCTTGACTTTCTTCATTTGGAGGTTCAACCGGCCACGAAGCCGTGCTGCCAGGGTCATTTAAACTGCAGTCATCAATGTGCGTGTACAATGTTGTCCAAGTCGTACCGTCTTTCGAAACTTGGAACAACCAGTTTCGCAGAGCTGAGCGACCGTAGCCTCGGGCATGTCGCAAGCTGTAAGAACTTGGAATTATCCACACTCCTAAATCGATCGAGAACCAGGCTTTCTTGTCATCATTAGTGTGACAGTTTAACGCAGATGAGTCGCGATTTAAGATGTCCTCCAGTCTTCCATAAGGAAGATTTCTTCCTTCTGAAGATGATACTATCACAAGTCCAAACTGCGCTGGATTTACCCATTCACTACTTGTTCTGTAAAAGTACAGCATAATTGAAATTTCAGCTCTTAAGCGCTTCTTCCTCCGGTAAAATGAATAAATCTTACTTTGCGTTGGTTCCTATCCAATACAGAAGCCCATTTTCGTCGAAGTCATGTTGATGCTTAAACACAACGGACTGACCCTCTTTAAGCTTCCGGACATAAGTGAATGTGGAACGGTCATAATCATACCTAGAACCATACGATCATATTAACGTATACGAAAAGCATTACTGTGGTTGATTTGACCGACTCTGCAGTTCTTACCATTGCTTAGCCACCATTTTGAGGAGATAATTCTCTAACTGACTGACAGTGGTGAGAGGTTCCATTTTCAATGTCCGACCCGATCGATCAATGAGTGAACCTTCCGTTGTAGCTTTCTCCAATCGGAAACGCAATCGTTTGGTTAGCACTTGAAGCCCATAATTAGCACCCGATGATTCATATAATAGTACAGGTAGTTTTTCAATCGTCTCCAACACTGACACAAGCTTCTTCACAAGAGCCATTCCAGGATTTATTTTAGAGCCATCAATATTTCGTTCTTTTAGGCAAGACTTGAAAACTTCAATTCTTTGTTGCAGCATTGCCATATGACGCCGTCTACTTGATTTTCCGTAGACAGATTCATAGTCTCTTTCGTGCTCGGAAGCAAACAGCCTGATCAGAGCTTGTACGAGACCAGAGCTATGAAGCTCGTAGGCGGAAACTAAACTGTCATCTTTCAAAAGCCGAGTGAGTTCATCTAGAGCTGTCTTCAGCACTTGCTGCCAGGAAACAGACTCTTCTCGGTGCCCAATCTATGAAAAAGAAAGACAGAAACTCTTAGCTCTCTCCATCTACGGTTAGCACGAACAGTTCAGAACAAAATAATTTCTAAGTACGTTTACTGCATACCTGTTTGTAACATGCACGTTCCAGTTGCGCCACGATCGTTCCTAACTTTGCTACAACACCTCGAGGTTGAGACTGGGCAGCCTGGAAATAGCCTTCGTAAATTTCTTGTGCGAGCGATTTTATTTTTTGCTTTAAAGCTTCATGCTTTGATCTCAGTCGTTTTCCCTTCTTGCCCACCCAACCAGTAGAAAATTCCGGTCCCAAGGTCGTTTCTGCTGTGAAGGAGTGCCTTGTCCCCCGGTTGGACTCAAACAAGAATCCTGGCAAGTCGTCCTTTAATATTGTGGTTTGCTGCTGCCCATCTGTGTTGTGAATGCTGAGCTCTCCTTCTCGTTTACAGGTGAAAGCCCAATTGCCTACTTTAATTTGAGTGGGACCAGCTACACTCAAGATCGGCTGGCTTTGAACACCAGCCTTAATTCCCATTTTGGCTCGTTGAAGCTTCTCAATAAATTCGCTCCTACTCTCAGAGCTATTCACTTCCGATCCTCCTTCAGGGCTTCCAGATGAATACATTGTGGCTAATTTACCATCAAGTACGAAGCGGAACCAACCATTGCTTCCGTTTGATAATTCCAATGCGGCGGCCTCATTCCAAACATACATACAATCTCGACCACGACAAATACACCAGTCTCTCCAATGGTACGACTTTCCAATCAATATCTCCTTTGCATCTTCAGTAGCCACAGCTTCCGTCTCCAATCTCTCTGGAGTTTCCTCCTTTTTTGCCAGCTCCGACTCGTTTGGGCAAAGAGCCAGCACTTTCACAAACACTCCAAGACGAGCAAAATGTTCCACGAATATATCCTGAGCCTTCACCATCAAGTCTTTTATCATGTTCAGTATAAGCAAATGCCCATCATCGTCTTCTTCGTTGTCCAAAACGGCAGCAATAACTTCCACCAGCACCGTGCCCAAAGAATATGTCGACGCCTCAGGGCTGCACAACTTATTCAAAAGCGGTGCTGGGATGTAATGGATCATTTTCTTAATTAAATTTAAGCTTGCACGTCTACGTAAAGAAAATGAAGATACATAAGATTAATCATTCAAGCAGTATCCTCACAAAAAACGCACACCGTCGATAATCAATAATAAAATACCTCACGGATAAAACCATAGTTGAGTGATATGTCTGACAGAAAATTGGCAGGAGTCTTTGGAGATAAACCGGGGCCATTTCAGGATCACCCTTAGCTTCAGGTGGCACTTCATCAGACTCAGACTTTGTTCGCTCCCTCCCAATTTCAGCTGGCATCATCCATTCGCCTATTTAAGTTTTAATTTAATTACTAAATCAGCCTTGTCTTCAACTAGCATGAATGTCGACACCATGTCATAAACTTGTATGCCTTCCTAACAATACCTGGAGATTGTAGAATAGCGGCCACTTCCCTATGCCCTTCATCATTCCTCTCGCGGGCTTTATCTAAGGGTGTTTTTCCGTCCTCGTCACGTAAGTCAGGGTTAGCTCCATGTTTCAGCAACACCTTGGCAATGGCCGGTCTTCCAAAACATGCAGCGTAGTGGAGTGATGAGGACCTTTGTCCTTTATTAACGTCAGCTCCTTTATCACATAAATACTCAACCATTTCTTGAGTCCCAAACGCAGATGCCCAGTTCAAAAGCGTTTGCCCAACATCATCCATAAAATTGACTTCTACACCTGAAAAATTTACCGTTCATATAAAAAAGTGTCCAAATTCCAACAGCAAAAGGAAGAAAACAAAACAGCTTATGCCAATTACCTCCGGACTCTATGGCTTCAATGAGAGCCTCCGTGTCTTTGCTTCGGATACAATCGATAAGCTGACGGTGAGCCTTCTCTCCCGTCGCATCTGTCCTTCTTAGACTAGCTAAACGAGCACTTGCTACACTTCCTGACTTTGGAAGAGCCTTCCGTCCTTCGAAAAGCAGCACCAGCAATAAATCCACAAGTCTCATTGTGTCCAGGACGCATCTACAATCGCAACAGCATAACGTCAAGACGTGATGAATGATTTAAATGCATCGATCCATATTTGAATCCAAATATTTTATTTTATCTCATGTGTCCAATCATGCCAAAACAATGAAATTTTCATCCACTAACCTTTCATCCCCCTTCAATGCCTTTTCAAGGGCATCCGGTAGCTCTGAACGAAGTAAATCCTGCAGGAAAATAAACAATTTCATTTTATTGTAGCAAAATCTAGTGCGCCGATTAATCTACCCAAGAGTTCCATTGCAAAAGCTCCGAATCGCATATATCTGCAGTACATACATGAGTTATAGAAGGTGATCCGCGGCAGAGAGTAGATAAAAGGCTTATAATCGTTGATACACTCGCAGTGTTCTTTTGTTCATTGGGGGTATTTGAGGTGGAAGTAACTCCCGTAGCTCCGACTGAGCTTGAAGTAGGTATTCCCGAAGCAGTATTTATGCTTGCATTTCCTAAAGAGCTCGACATACGAATCAGTAAGTCACGGACTAGTCCATGCTCAGCTAACGGTGCCGGATCCACGCCTCGCCTCGTGAAACGATCCGACAAAGAGGCAAAACATCGCAAAGCTCCATCTGCAACCTACAGTCACAGAGAAACAGAAGGATATTATTTCCAGTCTCTGGATACTGGTTAACCACTAACTGTCTACGAAAGATCATGTAATAAAACAACCTAGAAGTTATTGTAAGCATTAATCCAATATAATCACGTCTTACATGGCTATCCTCATGACGAAGCAATGTGGACAAGCTCTCGACACAAGAGGGAAGAGAAGGGTCCTGAGGTTCCATTTTTGAACAAAGCCGAGATACAACAGCCATAGCAGAATGAAGGGTATCTTTGTGCACAACACTTCCATTGTCCCGAATAAACGTAAGGACACAGTTCAAACCTCCGGCTTCAAATACAGCCCCGGCCTCTCTGGTACACACAAGTTCTAATACCTATAGAAAAAGAATGACATATATTAGCAATCTATCCATCATCACACAATTCTCATGGGAGAACACGCTAGTCATCAAAATTTCTATCTTCTCACGATCGCCATCATCATCATCAGCATTCATTCATCCACTCATTCATCCATTCATTCAATTTGTCCCTTGCACGCGTCACTGAACCAACGAAGAAAGAAAAGAAGAAATAAAGCTTAAGAGAGAGAGAGAAAAAAGAACGGTTTCTCATTTACTTTGATACACTGTTCTGCCAAGTCCTTGGACGTTCTAGAACTAATTTCAGCAACGACCAATCGATTACAGATAGCCTTCACAGCCCCGTCAACGGAGACTATCCGACGCGTACATTCAGCTGACACATCCAGGTAGTAAGTTAGGGCCCGAGCCGTAACTTCAAGCACCGACTCCGTCGCCGTCTCATCCAAGAATATACGACACAAGGCAGGTAAGAAAGCTCGTGGAGGACAACTGTACAACAAATAAATCAAACACAAATTAATACGACCCATCATTTCATGTAGTCTTCAAACATTTCACCGACTCTAATAAATACAACAAATCTTTTTCTGAGTTCTCATAAAATTTCATTTCGTACGACTACCGCAGTGCCATCCCCTCTTTCATTAATAATTTTCTCCACAAAATATATTCATCACCAAGAAAGAAGCAATCATAGCAGCAACTACGAATCTTCAAGGTTTAAATATTTCATGATGGCACTACCTGTACGTTCCCACAAATCGTTAAGAATCTAGCAGTAATGAGCAAAATATCGATTTACCATTCAAAACAACGGTCGACATTGTCTGACATAAGAAGCAGCATACATAGTTGTTCTAAAGCAATCAGCTGCATATCTCGCTCTTCTCCTTGGCCTATGCTCAACCATTCTAGTAACGTTTCCGGGTCCACTACGTCCGCCATTTTCAAATGTCACTGTAAAAAAAATGAAAAAAACGTCTTTTATAGATACGCCTGTTACATATTACCTCGTCACCCATTGTCCCATCATATCTTACTACTATTGTACAACAAACTTCAAAAAAGATCTTGTCGTCCGTCCTGTCCTACTTTATAATCCCCTTTTTCGCACACATCAACAGCAATACAGGCACTTCAAGTTCCCACACTCCTGTTCTAAATAATCCTCATCATATCTACTGACTCCGAAGCCTCGCCCATATCATACGAACGAAGACAACAACAATGCAAACTGAAAAGAGACTGCCATACGTGCAACAATAAAAAAACAATATATCATCGTCATCCTTCTTCTCATTCTCTGGCACAAGGTAGTACAACATATACTTCTGCTGTCATGAATAACACAACACCCATCTCCTTCTCTATATACAGGATCATCAGTGTGCAGAAGCAAGCAACCAGCCATCCAATGTCACGGTAAACGCTCATCTGTCCTACTTTTACCTCACTCCCCTTTTTCTGCAGTCTCAAATCCAAATTCAAACCTTGAGACTTGGAAAATTAAACGCCATTTATTCGTCCGCAGTAGCATTTTCCTTCAATCGCACGGCCGTATATGCCAGGCGATTCCTTATAATAGCATCCTTCTTATTCTAATTAATAGCAAGTACCCTGCTAGTAGTCATCGGGCGGAAGGTAGGCTAATTCCAGGTGTGGTTCATAACAACTGGAAGCTAGACATTGTAAATCAAATCGGCACCAGTCTGCGTCTTACACATCATGCCTACAGTTTATCATCAAAATACAAACATGTATTTTCCAGTACTTCTAGCTTCCAGGTTTAATGAACTCTAAACAACACTCCACCCCTTATAGATCATTCTGATTTGGCACCGCATACTTACTACCACGACTATAACGTCATTCGCAAACAACATATCAGCAAGGGCAAATACACCACAGCTGTTTCCAGCAAAACAATAACGCGACATAGCTACGTGCAATTGTAGACTTCTGCACACCTCTGTACCTCTTCCTGCATGCACACCGAATAATAAATGCACTTCAATTCCATAAACTTCCTACATGATTTAAATCGCCGTTTCTTTATAGCTCAAGTAATCGAACTCATTAATTTTGTACATACACTATAAAATTACCTTGTGCATGCACATCATCAACCAAGGTTTATCCGACACTGCACTGCTGCCCGTACGGTCTCAATCACTTACTAATAACCTCCAGCACACATTCAATAATAGACACATGGACCAATGATCCTTGTTATCTTTGTAGACAAATATATCCACGCTATTAACCTGTCCCCCTGAAGCTTCCTCGAAGCTAGAGTCGAGATGACGATAGACTTCTAATGGGTAATGTTATCAATCAAACCAACCAACTCGTTCTTCCTCCTAATCCCACAAGACAGCACTACATCCCCCCATTCAGAAAATTACATCGCTAATCTTAATGAGGGCACTAGCCTGAATTCAAGAGATAAATCACTACCTCCACTCCGTTCCACCCAGCACCATGGACCCTCCATTCGTGAAAGGAAGATTCAATACTTTTTTCGCAACTCCAACCAAATTCGCAACTTTTGAACCTCATTCGATTCTACAATAATTTCCATCACAATTGTTTTTTTTTAATTTTCTCCCTACTTCAAAAAAATATTCTTCAGAAACTTATGCCATTTTGTAAAACTTTGCCTCGTTACAGTACATATTTCTCTACTCTTCTCCAGCCGTGCGGCCTGTTCCGCCATACATTTCTTCTACTCCTTCACTAATGAATAGAGTGGGCTACTGCTCCCGCATAAAAATACTTATTCTTTCAGAAATAAATTCAATCGAACATTTAATTCATTCATTCAAAGTCAGCCCTTGCAGCCACCTTTATGAAGCCCAATTCTCTTTTCACACACTTCGTTCCATTCACTCACATCCAGTCCTTTTCAAAATCGGCAGCTCCATATACCATCCTTCCACAGTTAATTTCAGATCCCATAATATGAACATCAAAACTTTTCCAGCAGCTCGCTTTGAGCTCACCGTGAAGTCATAGAACTTCACATTAATCCGAGACCAACAACAGCATCTTATTGATTTCTAGCTCCTAGTTTTTTGTCCATATAATGTGTTTTTTTTTCAGGTCACACTCATCCTAAATCATAAGTATAAATACTAAAGCGGGACACACGGCGAGGTAGACAAGACAAGACTATGCATTTCAAAAAGGAAGGAATGAAGCAAGCTTTCACCATCATTCATCACTATCATCATCATCCATGAGGAA
>JAQFYD010000732.1:0-15754 GCA_034694225.1 Bourletiella hortensis | reverse complement strand
TTATATAATACACAATTTTTGAAATTGTATGCCTTATTATTGTACTAAATTATTAAATAAAAAACATGTAATAAATTTTATAAATATCTATATCAAAAATTATTATTATTCAAGTTATTTTTTCTTATCTAATTGTATCGGTAAATTAAAATTTAATTTTATAATATTAAGTTTTTTGAGTATAAGTTACTAAAAATTTATAATAAATAATAGAGTGCAATGAATATAAGATATTTATTAATCTTATATTGTAAACGATATTTATATATGTCACGAATATATATTTTATTAGTTTAAATTCTGTTTTATTATTTAATCAAAATTTTAACTAATTTGCGTTGTTACAATATTGTAAAATTAAGTGTTTAATGTATAGTTATTTAATCTATACTAATTATATAAAATATCATATACTTTTTTGACTTTTGTAAAAATCATAATTTTTATATAAAAAAACGAATCATAGAATCGTATCTATTATTTTTTGGAAATTTATCGAAAGATCTTCATTAATTACATATTTTATAAAAATATTAGAATATATCATAATATAATTTAATGTTTAGTTAGATAGAATGATGTTATTTTTAAAGGTTAAATTTTTTATATAATATATTTTATCTAATATAAATTACAAATACAATTTAAAGTGTTTTCTAGGTGTATTTAAAATAACACTCAACATATATGTATTTATAAATTTTTTGATATATTTTATTTTTTTTAAATTTGTAACTATACAAAATAAATTTAATATAAAAGTTTTATAATTTATTGATAAACAGTTTATTACAAAAATATAAAATTAATACCTATATTTTAATTATTTGAATATTTTTTAAGTCTGTAGAGTTGTTAATAGTTTCTTCTTTTATTTAAATTTTTATATATGATAAATTTATAAAAAACTGACTCAATTTAACTTAAAAATTTAACTATTAAATAAAAATTTGCAATTATTTTACTTTTAAATCGATCCTAAATATTTGATGTGGTAAAAGTGTAACCTTTCCGGTTCGGTTAATTATTAATTAGTGGTTTGCTTTTCAATAAATTTATTTACATTTCAAATTAATTTATATACTAATTAATATTTCAAATAGGTAAGAAAATAGTAAATAAAGTGAAACAAAAGTACATTATTTATTATAATGATGATCTCCTTTATAATGGCAAGAATTAACAGAATGTACCTGGCTAGTCGATTGACCAATTTATGACACTGCCAGTCAGTACTTTAAGAACAATTGGAGGTTTGGCCGAGAAAAAAATTAGTCTTAATAACTGCCAATATAAAAGCATCAATCAACACAATAATAGTACAATATTAAGTCAAATCTCATCAAAAGATCAAATAAAGGTGAAATAATAGTAATGGATGAAAGATTAACTCAAATTTTTGACCGTAGACCAGCCCAATAAAAAAAATAGTATTCGAAAAAATTATCGAAAACAAACCAGTCAGGAGTAATAATGATGACAAGATGTTCCTAATAAGGATGAAAAGTCGATACACTTGAAAACTTAAAAAAAGAACCGTCGATAAGGAATCCGGTCAATATTACAAGAATAAATGAAGCGGACCGAAAATTTTATAAAAAATGAACTAGTCAAAAATTTTATAAAAAATGAACCGGTCAACAATTTTATAAAAAATGAACTGTCAAAAAAATTGGTACAAGTCAACCAGTAGAAGTTGTTTAATTATGGACTGCAACAGCAGAATAACCTGAGATAATACATTCACCAAGTAGCCCTGAACAAGGTGCTTTAGTAATACAAAGGCCTGAGTTAATGGAAACAGATGGTTTAGAAACTGGACAAAGTTTCATAGAAAATGAAGAATAATTCATGATTACAGATAAATCTATTGAACAAGCAATAGAAATAATCTCAAAAAATTCATAGATGGTATTGTGAAAGGTTATAGCCCAAGAGGGACAAAATTACTAAGTGGAAATTAATAGAAGATATAGAAACTAACAAGCAAATAAAAATATATCTGAAATTGTAGTTCAAATGCATAAGCTCATTCTACAGAAGGACGAGAATTATAATAAGTTTTCTATGTTAAAGATGGAAGAAAACATAAATATGACTGAAATTGTAAATTTAGAACAATGGAAAGGTAGTGTTTTAACACATAGGGAAGATATACAAACCCAATTAGATTTATGTAAAAAGGCTGAAGAAGAGCTTCAATATATGAATCATAAGCTCAAGATAAGGGAGGAGAAGGTTATGATTGACATTCAAGAATTAGAATGTAAACTTAATTCCTGCAAAGTGGGTGAAAAACTGTGTTAGATAAGTTAAATTAGCTAAATGATTCAATATCCAATAAAAATCCTATTAATCGGATAAATTGAGAGATTTTAAAGCCATCTTAAGGATATAAAGTCAAAATTTGAAGAAGAAAAGGTCAAATATTTAACAAAAATTGAATAGACTCAAAGAAACCTGTGAGGCTAAGATTGCAGAGTTAATTAGAAAACAAGAAGAGAAAATTGCGAAAATTCATAATGAAAATAGAATTATTCTGGATTCAGGAAAATCCAGTAGTTTAATTTAATCAGAAAGTATTAAAACATTACCAGAAAGTCCAAATAATGAAGGAAATACCACGGAAACCAAATTTTGGTGGAAATAATTATCTTATAAAAGATTTGGTGGAAAAATGTGAAAAGTGGAACTACATTAAAAACAGCTATAAGAAAATCAAAACAGCCTGTAGGAAACGATGATATTGAAGCAGACGTGAAGGAGACTCAGATGATGAACCCGTAGTGGAAAAATTATCTTTAAGCAAGTTAAAATTGGATAAGTACCTGCCCAGAACATCAATGACCCTATTTTTAGAAATGTTTGATACCCAGGCTAAATCAAGTGGCCGCAAAAAAGATGTTATTGTAAAGGTTTGCCCATATAAGTGGATCAACCAAAATTTGTTAAACTGGTCTCAATACCCAAAAATATAAAATTAGTTGAAAATCATATAAAAAGTACATTCTAGAACATCTAGCAAAGTAAAATCAATTGCAGCAATTTAAAAATCTTTAAAAACGCTGGCTAGTAATTTTTCGAATGAGGTTTATGATTTTACTGACAGCTTTAATTAAATTACTAAAAAAATTGCAAAGAAAATCAAATGATAAAAAACTTTGCAAAATTTATGTTAATGGTCTCCAGGATAAGATAGCGGATAAAATAATGATCAAAAAGTTGGTCAATTACCTCAAAAATGTTCAGGAAATGGCTAGAAAATATTATATAGCACACAGTTTATTCGAGGATAGTTCAGTGAAGAAGAAAAACTAGACAGAAGCTCATTAATTTATATTAACATGTCTGCCAGGAAGCATGTACATGTAGAAGAATACACAAAAGGTTCGGAATGTGTATTTGGTGCGAAAAAGAAGGTTATTTGGAGACGAATTGTAAAATATTTAAAATGCCCAGAAATTATTTTATAATAATCTATCTAAATATATTGCTTTCCAACAGAATCCCTAAAGTTGCAAATATCAGTAATAATCGTGTAATAACAATAGAAGGAGAAATTTTAACAATAATGGCGGTTATACCAGGTATTATAATAATTATAAAAGAGTTAACCAAAATAACAAGTGTAATATATCTGAAAATAGTTCAGAAAACAGTCATGTGAATAATAGACCTGGCTGGAATCAAACCCAAGAAAATCCCCAAAAGGAAGCAAATGTTTGCTCTAAACTAGAGGAAGTATCATATTCCACATTGAAATTTGAAGTAAACATGAAAGGAACTGTGTTCCACGCATTGATAAATACGGGTGCAAGTTTTAGTAAATCAGTCCAAGTCTAATCAAAATGCTTGGGGTAAAAACCCAAGATTATTCTATATTAATAAAAGGAGTAGGTAAAGCAAGTATAGGCACTGCTTAAACCGAGCTCGTAAAGTTTAAAATAGGTGATAAAATTTATGAGGAAGAATTTGTTGTCTTGTATGTGAAAAATAGGTAGTTCTTGGGAATTATATTTTTGCACAAGTATAAAGCAATTATCGATTTTAACAAAAAATTATTTATAACTCCAGAAGGGAGTTTAAAATTTGTTTTCAATGTAAAGATTATGTTGCATAACCACTAAATAATGATTAAATAAATCAAAATCGAGTTAATTCCATGACTACAGATGATGCGGTATCCAAAATTTCTGCGAATGCTAAAATGACTGAGATTTTTTCCAATAGAAATTCTCAGACGGGTGAGAAAAATAGTGGGAAAATTTTCTAAAAAAGGAAGAGAATAAAACTTATCAGTTAATTAATGTGTCCAAATCGAACTTTAGACTTAAGAATGTATAAATCCGTATTATTTAGGTGGTAGTAATACAAAATTAAAACAAACCTTTAAAAATTTATTAAAAACTAAAACCTGCTAAGCAAATGACTAGGTCGACAATAATATTGAATTTAATCCATCATTACAAGCTCATATAGAAGAAATAAATACATTAGATAATATTCAATTAATAATGTCTATAAAAGTCTAATTACCTGGCTGGAGTTTATAGAACACAGGTATAAAGTCAGAAATATAACTTTTGAATCAATTTATAAACATTTAGAATCTACTGTATTTAAATTTAAAAATAGTAAAAAAGTATCCCTCCTGGATATGATAAATCTTTGCCAATTTGAATGGAAAAATTTGATTACAAAGCAAATGGAAATTTACATGTTAATGTTACCAAATTTGGACCACCATTCTGGCCAGAAAATAATGTAAACTAGTATTGAAAAGGTTAGGAAGGATTTTTTAATGATTCAGGTAATGTCGTCAATAAAGGGAAGCATTCTGATTGCTATAGTTATAATTATAAAGGTAAATTAAACTATATTAATATTTACAATATAACTTTAATTTAATTGAATCTGATTAATTAAAATGATAATAGTTTGATGATTGTTGATGATCCAATAACCAATTATGATAAAGGTTATCCCATTAATAATAAACCGAAACGGAAAGAAAGAGTAAGATCCATTATAGTAAAAAGAATTTTTGATCAGTCTAATTATGATCCACAAATTGTAGACGTATGTTTAGTTTCTGAAGCAAACCAGACGGGTTTAACAGATAGTGATATAGGGCTTGTTAAAGGGGGGGTTAATTGAAACCTGGGTGGTTCACCCTTAGCGAGCGGAGAATGTGGTAAATGTGTAACTGGTCCGGTTAGGTTAATTATTAATAAGCGGTTTGCTTTTAAATAAATTAGTTTACATTTTCAATTGATTAAATGTACTTATTATTATTTCAAATAGGTAAGAAAATAATAAATAAATGGAAACAAAAGTACATTATTTATTATAATGATATTTGCCTTTCTAATGACAAAAATTCTCAGAAAGTACCTGGCTGGTCGATTGGCCAATCCATGACGCTGCCAGTCAGTACTTTAAGAACATTTGATTAACATAAGTCATTTATATAATAATGAAATTAAACTTTTTACCTGTTCTTAAATAAATTCAATACAATTTTGTGTAATATTTGTGTTTTAAAGTTTAAATATTTAGTTTCTTTGTTTAAACACTTTTTATTTTTTTGTTTGATTGTGTTAATAATATATTATTATAAATTATATAAATTAATAATCAAAAAAGATAAAAATTGAAAAAAAAACATTTTGAAATGAACATCGCAAATAACAAAATAACAAATAACAATAAACAAATAACAAAAAATGAAATGGGAATAGACGATTTTTATGAAGAAGAAAACGGAGATAATAACAAAGCTATTAACAATTCAGAACAATGCGATATATTCTAATTCAATTAAAGCCAAAAAGAATCAAACAAAAAAATAAAAGAAAAAAATTATAAAAAAAATATTACAAAAATAGAACTTTATTACCATATAGAACATGAATTCAACATGCTATTTTACAGGATTTAAATGTTACAAGTCCTTCTTAAAAGAATATTACTTACCTATCAAATAATTATTTTTATAATACAGTTTCAATATATTATAATGCAAAATTATTTGCATTGTAAATTGGATTTATATGCAAAGAAGACCGCAATTATGCGGAAATAATACAGATATAATTTAAAGGTATAAGTATTTTCATCCAAAGATAATTTCATTGGACCGATACAATTACAAAAATTTATGCAAAAAATATATTTTTGCAGGATTCTTTAGAATCCACTAAAAATTAAATAAAAGAAATTATGTCTTATTATGGAGAGGTAAAAGAAATAGAAATAAAAATAAAAATGCATGCCGGAAAATATTTAATTCCGAACGCATAAATTTATTTGAAACGGCATGAAAGTTTCGAATTAATACAAAGAAAATTAATTTTACTTGTTGTACATATGCAATTAGATTATGAAGGTGCTCATGCAATATGCAAATATTGCAAAAAGCACAATTATGAAACTATTGATTGCGGAAAATTAAAAAACAAACTTGAAAATGAAGAAAATTTAAAAGATTAAGTTAATTTAGAAAAAATGAAATTAAACCGCATTTTTCAAGCAACAGATAAAATACTCAAAATGCTTTTAATATTGATGAAGATATTATAAAATTAGAAATTAATGCGATTGAATCGCAAATTTCTAGAAATAGAAATTTTAATAATCTAAATATTAATATTGATAATGCTAATGAAAAAATTTTTTTTGATTAATAATGTTGATTTAATTTATAAAGGTAAATTCTAAAGATGATAATATATTAAACGGTGTAAATTTTTTAGTAAGTACATCTCAAGAAACTATAAAAAGAAACAGTTGTCATAATATATCAGAACCTAGTTCAACGGAGAGTAATTTAAAGTTCAAAAGACCAAAAATCGAAAAATCTTTAAAAAATAATAACTTATGATAATTTAAAAATATTAGATTCAAGACCAAAAGAACCTAAAAGACTTCTTTACAAAAGTGTAAAAGTATTAAAAATATAAACTCAAATATCAGCGGTAACGCTTATGATTGAGTCCCTTAAAGTTGGTGTCCTCAATACAGGAGGGCTTAAAGGCTATCAAAGCCTACTGAATGGAACCAAAAACATAAAAAAGATAATTTCGACTTATTAGCTCTACAAGAAACAACAAGTAAAACCAAAAACAGAAAAAATAAAAAATAAAAAATACAACACTAGAATACATATTTAATGAAAAAAAGGCAATAGCCTATAATTTCCAATAATTCGAACTTATAGATTCAATATCATTTAATAGTTCAAAAATATATAAAGGAAAAATATTTATTATAATAATAAAATAATAAATCTCTACTGTATTTTCTTACTAGCTACATAAAAAAGCTGATATAAATATATTTATATTTATAAAAAATTTAAGAATTATCAATATGAAGAAACATAAATAAATATTATAATGGCGGATTTTAATGCTTTATTAAATACTTTAATAGATCATCATCTACTAATAAACTATAATAAAAGGAAATGAATGATATAAAAGATATTATGGATGGTTTGAAGTTGTTAGATTTATAAAGAACTTTCGAACAAAAAACATATTTTTTATTAATAAATAAAAACTCAATAACAAAAATAGATCTAATATATGTAAGTTCTTTAATAAAAAATAATCGTACTAATTCTGAAATATCTCACTTTACAGGAAGCAATCATTTATTATACACTTTTAATATTAAAATAAACAATACAACACAAAATAAGAGAAAATGGGTATTCAATGTTATTTACTTAAATAGATCTTCCCATCAAATTATCAAAATAGAATTATTAGACTTACAAAATTTTATAAAGTTAAACACATATTGGTTAAATTTTAAAAATAAGATAAGAAGTTTTATGCAGAATGAAGAAATAATATATAAAGAAGGACGATACAAAGTATTTTATATACAGAAATATAGAATGGATAAATTAGTAAAAAATGCACCGAAATTAGATAACGAATGGAAAGAATATCATTTAAAAATCGAGGTTAAATAAGGAATGAACTAATTATTAGAAAATAATATCCCAAAAACATAGAATTTTGAGCTAAATGAGACATATTGAATATATGGAATAAATATCAAATATTTATATAAAAGTTAAAAAATTCAAAAAATTAATAAGTGTATAGAGTCATTAAAAGACTCATCAGGATGTATTAAGTATAATTTTCATAATAAACTGAATATTGCACAAAATTATCACAAGGAATTATATATAAACGAGGAAGTTTGTCAAAAATCAACATATAAAATTTTAAACAAACATTAGAGATTTTTAGATGAACAATATTTATACGTAAAATGTGATGAAAATAGCGAACTTGTAGAAGAAATAACTATTTAAGAAGTATTAGAAGCAATACAACATTACAAGAAAGAAATTAGTCCGTGAATTAATGGTCTAACATATGAATTTTATAAATATTTAGTAAAGAAATTGCAAAGATATTATAAAATCTCTATAATGAATTAATAAAATATAACAATATATCAAATTTATTTAAAAATCAGAAATAAGTCTTATATCTAAACTATAAAATGATACACAAGACATAAATAATTATCGTCCTATTACTTTAAGTAATACTGACTATAAAATAGTAACAAAAATATTGGCAAATAAATTATCATCAGTATCTGAACGAATTATCTCAAATATGCAAAAAGGAATTATTATAAATAGAAGCATTATAAAAAATATACTCAAGGTAGATATAGGTATAAAGTACAACAATGACAATAAAAGTAAATATATATTTTTATATCAACAAAAAGCATATGATCGGGTAAATCATTAATGGCTCTTTGAAGTAATTAAGAGTTTTAATATACATGAATACTTTATTAACATTATAAAAGATTTATACCCAAACTCAAAATCTTTAATTAATATGCAAAATTACAATTCAATTAATATAAATATAAATAATTGAAAGAACGAGATTCAATGTCTCCAATTTTACTTGCATTCGCAATTGATCCGTTACTAAGTGCAATAGAACAAGATTTGCAAGGTGTATCTATTTCTTCAAAACATACATAGAATAAAGAAGCATTTGCAGATGATATAATGATATGAATGCCCGGTGACAATTAATGTAGTCCCACCATGTATTTATTAATTGCTATATAAGCATGATAATATTTTAATAAAATACCCTTTCTATTATTATTGTTTGAATTATAACATTTATTCGTAGCAATGTTTAATGATAATAAGTATATAATTGTTATTACCATCAATCCATAGCAAGTTAAATCATGATAATAGTGTCCAGTTTTACTGTCGTTATCAGTAACTGGTGCCTCAAAGTAAAGAAGAATTTGCTTGTATCAGCAACGTATGTTGTTTAGCATTAGCGCTTTGTCCTTATGACGAAGTTTAAAGTACCGACGAACCTCGAGAAGTGCACTTTTACAACATATGGTGCGCTCTAACGGAAAGACAAGCCATAGGGTATGTATGCATTGATGACCATATACAAAAAGATACATACGCCTAACAGATACAGACTGAGTAGAAGATGGTTAACATCTTTAAATTCTATGTGCAGAAAAGCTAATAAATAATATAGGCGGGTAGATGTAGAATATCATAATTCCAATCCATGATAAGAAATAGGAACTACGGAAAATCGCCAGGAGATAAATGTGAGGACATCTCTTAGGAAGGAAAGTCATTAATCTTTATAGTAAAGAAGACTACCATTTAGAAGTAATAAGGTTTTCGATCAGCCATGTTAAAGTGAATAAAGAATAAAAGAAATTTATAAAGAATTAAAAGAATTAGCTTTGCTAGGGATGAGGTGCCGATAGTATGGAGTCCTATTAATAACAAATAATAATTAGAAGGAATTCCCAGCATTAATAGATTGAATAGGGTCCGGGACCCTTGATAAGTATACAAATATATATATTTCACTAAAGAATCAAGAAATATTCAAACACCAAATGAGTTCAACACTTAGAATTTTAAACCAAAAATATATGGAAACAGGAGAAGTTTTAGTACCTACATCCTTTTCTGATTATACTCAACACAATTATTTCTTGGATGATTTATATGTCCAATATTACGTCCATCTTAATGAAAAGCTTAGGAAACAGTTGCAGGATTATAGAAGAATAATTAAGGCCCAAAGCCTTAATCTAGAAAGTTTCTACACCCATATAAATAATCTTACTCAGTGGCAAGCAGAGACATCAGTAAATATCCACAAGTTAGAGATTTTGCTAATGTTGAACATAAAGAAGTTGAACTCCTTAAGGGTAGGTAAACTAGAGGTGGAAACGATTTCAAAACTCTTTAAGAAAGAATAAATATTGCTGAGAATAAATATAGTGAGTTAAAACGCGTATGACGCAGATACAACAGGAGAGAGATTTAGAGAAAACACAGTTTAGTTAGGAACAGCAATAGTTTAGAAAAGATATAGAAACAAGACAGAAAAAAGATATAGAATTAAATCGCGAAATAGAAGAATTGAGAAAAATAGTAACAGAAGTAATAAGATAAATGCAAACAGTTTAAAAAAGAATCAGGAGTTAAATGAATCGTTTGAAAGGAAGAGAAGAATATTGAGGGACACGGAAAAAACCTATTTAGAAATGAGAAACCAGGCCTGGAGCGCTATAAAGCGTAATAAAGATGAATTGATGAGTGATATAGAGGTTATGAAACCTGATAGATCCGTAGAAAGACGTAAAGCAAAAGAAAAAAGAATAGATGATAGAAAAAGAACAAAAGTAAGAACATATATAGAAAATAGAAATGTAACTCTAAACTACAACATATGAATAGGAGAATTCAAAGCCGCTTAGGATATAAGTGTTTGGTTAAAGAAACACGAATTGATTACAGAAATTAACAATTAGTCAGACCATGAAATAACTCGAAATTTACTCGCGCACGTATAGGTTGATAATATTGAAACCTAATAGTTTACAGAAAAAAATTAAAATTAAAATTGTAAAAAATACAGGAATGAAAAATTATTAAAAATATATATTAATAATAAAACAAAGTAAATACTATATTTTTAACATTCATTTGCTTTTTCTATTATATATGGGATTCTGTGGGATATTTTTTTCTAATTTTAATTTTGATAAAATTTTAAAAAATTTATAAATTGAGCTATTATTCCATTATTAGTTGTGAATAGAGATAGAAAGCATATTAAGTTTCAAGAATTTATATCATGCTCCCTACTAGACAAATAGGAATATAATCTCAGACCTTTCTCTTATCTATAATTTTTGTTTAATTTTGTCACCTTATTTGATTTTTTTTTCAACTTTAATGCAAAGCAAGGATAATTCCCGGGCAATGTTTGAAGAAATTTTTTTCGTAATATAAAGTATTTGTAAAACTGGTTTATTTTATTTACTTTATATATCTCTCTAAAACTTCTAATAGTTATTGAATGTTATCTATATATTAATGTTAATTAAAGTAAAATTTTATAAAAGCATACCAACTACCACTAATTAAATATGAATTTCAGGAAACATTTGGTGCAAAATTTCTAATATTTTTAGAATAAATATATTAGTATATCCTTTCCTAATGATATATTGTTTAGAATTTAATTCATCTCACAATATATTATAATATTCTTTTAATTTTTCCGCAATTTATTACCGAATCTTTTAATTGTCTAAAAAATATCTCCCAAATGAAGGTGATAGTATATTAAATTTTTTATACAATATTTACCACTTAGCATATTCATATAGTTTATACACAATTTTGTTTATTTTGATCAATAATTCATGGTAGTTTGAGCGACTTTTTTATTATTTATGATTTCAGTATTTATAAGCAGCACAATTGGTATTAGATAAAAAATGCAGATATAATATAAATGTATTTTGTATAACTATTTATATGTACTACTCATTATTTTTTATCCTTTGAGTAACTTTCATTCATATCTTAATTGTTTTGTTTCCCTTTTATAGAGGTTGTTTATAGGTATTCTTAGTTTTTGAGGAAAATTCGTTTCATCTCACCATTTCTCGTAGAGAGTTTGGGGTCAGTACCTTATTGCAATATAACTTCGGTTTATATTGGCGTAGTTATTTGTTTATATGTTTTAATAATTCATCGCTTGTTAAGGACGTAGTCACAAATAAATTTTCGAAAATTTTTTAAATTGTGTGTGTTAATTTTAAATTTTAACACCCTATAGATGAGAGAACAAGCGTAATCATACAAGGTTTAGAAGAACATCCACATTTAACTTGGGAAAAATTGAAGATAATTTTGGTTGGAGAGCTAGTTGAAGATTTGTCAGAAGATCAACTGATTACTAAGTTAAAGAAGCTCAAAATAGGCTCAAGCGGGTTGATAGATTACAACCAAAAGTTTACAGAATTAGCCAACAAATTAAATATTAAGGCATTAGTCCCAATAAAATGAATAATATATACATAACTAACTTGTCCCAAGGTTATCAGTTTGAGTAATGGCTAATTCTTTTGTAACAGATTTAGCTTCTGCAAAGGCATTAGCTAAAGTTTTGAATAGGAGATTAATAGATACAGAGGAGAAGTGGTAAAGTCAATTTCATAATAAGAAGGAAGTTAGAGTGGTGCAGACCAAGTTAAGGTGTAATATCTGCGGAAGAATAGGACATTATAGTTCTTATTGTACGGCCATAATAACATCTGTTAGAAATAATAGTTATAATAATTTTAATAATTCAAGTAGAAGTTACCCGCAACAGTATATGGAAAATAGCACAAGAATGCCTCCTAGTAACAATAGAATATACCACAACAACACATACATTGATAATCTTAATAATCATAGTAACGGTCAGACCGTGCAATCAAGTAGTTCTCCGAAGAAGGATACATACAAAATAGAAGTCTTTTACGATGATATTTATAAGTTAACAGAATGTGAACTGGAAATAGCAGGAAGTAGAGAAAAGGCCTTAATTGATAGTGAAGCGTACACGAATATAATCAGTAAAGCTTTTCAAAGTAAATTGGGAATACTCACGGTAGAAGATACCATATATTAAATGTTTAGGAGGAAACGTAACTTGTATAATACGAACTAAGAAGATTCCAGTCACGATAGGAACAATAACAAGTTATCAGGAGTACTTGGTTTTATATCAAGAAATAGGTTTATTGATAGGAACGCCCTTTTTAGGTGACTTAGGAGCCAAAATAGATTAAAAAAGAATTTAGTTTAAGAGAATACACCACAAAACATAAACTTTAAACGAGTAGAACCAAAAGAAAATGTTCATAATGTAATGGTTGAGAACCAATTTGCATTAGTGGACATAACTTTGGATTTATTAGAAGAACAAGTATTCGAAATTAGCAAACCCAAACATAGAAAGTTAAAGGAATATGTCGAGGGTATGAATAAAGATATATCAATTGTAATAAAACAGAACTGGAATGTCTTAAACCGAATCCAGTTCTTTAAAAATAAAACAGAAGTGAATTATATTTCTTTCCCAGTTTAACTGAGAGATTAGGTACATTAAAGGAAGTGACAAAGTTCTAGCAGATTTCTTAAGTCGCAATTGCCAGAGTGTTATCCTTAATTATGTGTTAGACACAGTTAATAACAAGGAAGTCACACCTCGTAGTCTAATAGTAGAAGTATTAAAGTTAAAGAAGCCAAAATAATTACATAGTCAAACTACTAGGATACATGATATTAATACAGTAAAGAAGGCCATACCTCGTGAGTGTGAAACACAATGGTAAAGAGAGATTTCTGGACCCATAATCCAATATGGTAGAATTAGTAGATAAAGTATTATATCTGGCAGGAAGGAAGAGGATATTCTATGCGCAACGCATATTAGAAGCAGAAGAAGTATCTTTGTTATTATTCATACCAAACATAAGTTTAACAATTAACGAAATTAACGATATACCAGTAACCAAGTATTTATTGAACAAAAAAGAAAAAGGTAGAATTAATAAGTAGAAAAATTAAGATGCTGGAAGTATAACAGGATCTAAAAGTAGAAGTACTAATTATTAAAGATGTAATAGTTTACTCCGTAGAGAGATTTCGTATTAAGAAGATTGATTCGGACATTATTGAACTATATAAAGCATGCACAGATAGAAGTATTAACAAAGATGAATTTACGAAACTAATAAGAGAAATAAGAGATACGGTTGCAGCCACCTTAAACAACAGTAAAGGTAGGAAAGAAGAGTGTTAAACACTAAGGGATAAATTGAAGAAAGTGTCTAAGTTAATTAAAGGACAGGTACCTTAATTGAAGATAAATGATAAGGAAATAAAAGAGATAATTGATTTCTTATTAGATCCACCTGTAGTTATAGCTAAGAGGTCTAACCTCATTCATTAGTTATTTCATTTATAATAATTGTTAAAAGAAAATTCATTAATAAAAATTTAATAAGAAAAATTTTCCTATTCTGAAACAAAACCAACCAATTATATTTAATTAAAAAGAAAATTTTTTCAGTGCATAAAATAATGCTAATAAGAAAAAAATATAAAACTTAAACAAAAGATGAGTTAAAGAACAAATTAAACGAAAAATGAAAGAAATAAATAAAATAGAAATTTACAAAAATATATTTATAGAAGCAATATTTATAGAAGGAGAAATAGAAAATAAGGAGTATGACTCCAAAGAGGAGTTGAATATAGAATATATGTATATGAAAAATAATAAAGGAACGATGATAAAAACAGAGAAAGGATAAAAGATGATAACCAGTACTAAATTTTTTCGGAGAGTCGATGGAGTTGAAAGAGATCAAGGGGATAATTTTCATCAGAACAATGTACCAAATTAATAATTACATAACTATAATATAAAAAGGAAGTGTTTGGATTAATTAACATTAGTTAGGAGACGTGTGCATGCCACATTAAGCAGATTATTTCAACAATAGAATTAAACAGTGTGTCAATATTAAATAAAGTGGTGGCATATTTAATGAATAGTGAATAGATGAGAAGTAAAACAAGGAAAAAAGAAAATAGGGTAGTCCTCATATAAGCCGAGAAAATTTTAGTGTATGTGTTTGTGAAGGGATAATAGCAGAAGATTAAAGAGGAAAAAGGAGTCTTACTCCGCTAAAGTAGATATGAATAAGGTATTATTTTCAAAAGAAAATAAAATATATTGAGACAGAGGATAGAATTTAGTTGATTACCAAAAGTTAAGTTGAAAAAATTTATAAAATTTATTTGTATAAAACTAAGAATAGAAAAACAATGTTAATTGAAAAGAGTGTGGATTACACAGTGAATAGATCGTATCAGTTATGGATTTTAAGTAGTAAAAATATATATTATATAATCGGAAATTATTAGTAGAAAGAAAATGGTGATTATAGGAATATAAATATATATGATATACAAAATCAAAATGATAAGTATTAGTCGTTAAATAGATGAATAGAATTATAGAAGTAATATAGATGAAAAGAATTTTTAATATTTTTAAATTGCTATGATTGTTATTTAATATAATGTTTGTGGTTTCCACTGTGAAAAGGTTGTATTGATAATTAATGATAAAAATTAACAAAATAGAGAATAAAAGGTAATGGGGCAAAAATATTAAGTATTTGTATAAATAAGAATCCTAAAAAATAAGAGAATTAGGTAAATGCAAGTGAAGGAAAAATATATCCTTATTATATTTTACATGAGTCTGTGAGGATTTGAGGATTTGAGGATTTGAGGATGTTATAAGTCGTTAAATAAAGATCATTTTTGAACTCTCCTTAAAAT
>JAQFYD010000731.1:0-15761 GCA_034694225.1 Bourletiella hortensis | reverse complement strand
AGCTGACAAAGTGGCTTCCTGACCGATTATAATTACGAGACGTTATCTCCCCACATCTTCTTTACACTGCTATACAGAAGATTTGATCTGCTCATTAGACTCCTATCAAGATAATTCACAAATGTACACAAAAGGGACAGAAATGAAAAACTTGGCAAACCAATGGGCATGAGACAAGTTAGTAGTCCCTTCCAAAGTTTTTGTACATAATCCGTTCAAGCTTAGAGTCATATAATCTTAAATAACAAAGTGGCTTTTTCTCACATACTGTGTATAGCTCTTCTTCTTCCTCTTGCTGCTTTTCAATTCAAGTGCTTAAAAGATTTTTAAATTCTTCTTCTTCACAGGAATAAGACGAAGAAGAAGAAGAAAGAAAGAGACGAGAAGAGTTAAGACGACCAAGTCAAGTAGTAGCGTGGGGTGAGAGAAGTGTCGACCTTGAGGATGTTCCAGCTTCACAACCACTTCTTTCTCAGCCTCATCGTATGGATTACGGTGGCAAATGGAGGAGCACTACGAGGTGGGTTCCTTCTTTTCCTTTACAATAATCATTTTTTATTCTCATCATCATCTTCGCCGTCTCACACACAACTAGACTTGTTTTGATTGTGAAGCAACTGAGTAGAGGTATTGATTATGAGCGAGATTGACAGTCATGGTGTCACTCAAATAAGAAGCAGCTCCTAACAGGCAGACATGATATACAGGCTTACCTCCTGGGTATCACATAACTACCTTGTCATTAAGCCTTGCAAATTTCTAACGTGTTTATTATTCATAGAATTTGTTCCCCAAAATTACTATCGCTCTCATCATTCTTCTAGCAAATGAAACGTGGATTACTTGAAGACAAAAGTAAAGTCTGTAATATTATTATTCGGGAAGGAACGAAGGATCCTATGTACGGTTAAATAGCCCTGGCACCATGCATGGTGCTCCAAGCCAGAGAAATTACAACACATTACTTGCAGTATCAGAGTGACAGAGCAATAGTTTAAAGAGGCTCTCCATACCGTTTCTGTATAGGTTTTTCACGTTGAAAAACTCGGAAGGACTCCCACATTGTTATTTCAAGCTAGGAAAAAAATATGGAGTGTTCCAAAGGGAGAGAGGAGAGGAATGAAAATAATAATAATAATCATAATAATAAATATGAAGTAGTAAGCTTAGGACTCCTCAGCCAGAAGGGTAAGGAGGAATGAATGTCACTATACACATATACAGGTGTAGTGTGGTAAGGAGCTCAGTCATCCCTTCCGTAGCTATGTGTGTATTCACATACACGAAGAGCTGATCAAAATCAGAAGCAATGTGAGTGTCAGTGTTCATCTTGATGGTGTGTAGTGAAAACGTCCATCATCGTCTTCTTTCTTTGATTGTTATCATTCAACTTGCTCCTCTCTCCCTTCTTCTCCCTCTCGTCCCTATCACAGCAGCTCACCTTCATGCCTTAGAATTTTATGTTCTGAATAATAATAATAATAATAATATTGCTAATAAAAACGGGAATAGTAATAGTAGTAGATAATGCATCTTTGATTTTCTGTGAGGATTCACATTTTAAGGAGAAGAAGAAGTAAGGAGAATCATATAATGCTCACTGGCCTTTTATTTTCCTCCTGCTGAGCAAGCATGCATCGTTTTATTTTGAATCCGTCATCCTGTGGTTTCATCCTCAACTTCTTTCACTTTCTTTCCCATGCATCACGATCCAGTTTGCATTCCTGACACACAATGTCCATAGAGCACAATTACTAACAGGAGTGCCAGAAATACAATAATAATTCCGCTTAGGCAGAACTTTCTGAATGGCTCATCCACACAGACTTGTGCATGCCTACCAATTTTTCTGTATGTAAATGGAACCAGCAGATCAGAACGGAAGGGCTACTGTTCGTGCTAAATGATTCCATAAGAGTTTCGCTCCTTTTCATTCCCTCTCTGTCTCACCTTGATCTACATTGTGAAATGGTGCAAGAATGATACTGCTATTTGTCTAGAAAAAATCCCGACTACCTCCATGTAGACGGTTCCTGGAAGTTGTATTTATTTTTTTTTCTGACTGCAGGATGATGGCATACGGCCCATGTTTAAAGATGATGTGTTGCTACCATTTCAAAGTACTAAAAAAGAAATGTTTCACACTGTCATCATGTATTATACTTTTTCTGGTATAAAACCAACCTGAAGGAGAGGAGAGGGCTACAGTAGTAGTTTAGATGATGATACAGAAGTAGCCAGAAACAGCAGGACTAGTCAGAGCTTACAATTGAATTGAAAACCAACAAAGTACGCAAACAATTGTTTGAGTTGGAATAACAGAATGCAGTAGTATAGGAATAGTGACGAGGGGAAGAAGTACGATGACGATGAACTGGAAGATAGTTTTCTTAGTAGATGAATCAAACAATAGATTTCCGATGCCCATCTGTGATTTTACTCTCTTTCCTCACCACAGATCCACTCACGACGACGACGGCTAGAACAACAATACTTTAGGAAGATTACATTATATAGGGTAGACATAGCACTTTAAAAAATCTTTCACAAACATTTAAATAGAGGATGATGTTACACATTAGATTTTATTAAATCTCACCATGACGTTCTCGTTAGTATTTGCATTTTATTCACCAGCCTCTTTTGTCTTTCAAGTTCATGGCTTATAAAATGCATATGCAATGTAGCTACAAGTAAGTTGGGGGTCAGCTACTGTGGGTGAGAAGAGTAACGCATATTATCCTCTTATGCACAAAGACTTTTAAAGTCAGTATAAGAACACTGTTGAAGTTAACAATAGCATTGCCAGGATGATGATGATGATGATCCTACACCTTATTATCGTCTTGATTCTATGGTCGTCACGGCTGGTTGGTTTGCAACTGCTACCGTGTTCATCCCAGGCATAGTTTTAGTTACATAACAAGAATAATAAATGGGATGAACTTGGTTCCTGGCTACTCTCTCCCTCACTCAACCAGTCACAAGAAATTGATATTATTTGTCTAAAACAATAAAGGTGGTGAATGTGGAGGAAGCAGGAACGTATATCTGCTACATTATTATAATATGATCTGTGAAAGACAAACTACTTGGAAGGGGATAAAGGGCTGAAATTTCAGTTGAGTTTCACTGGTGTAATAGTCAAAGTATAGGGCATCAATTTTCCTCACATGTATAAACTTACCAGAGGCACCAGGACTACTACTACTACTACCACCACCACCACTAGCCAAACAACCGCATACTGGTTAATCATGTCAAGAATCTTCTTCTTCTTCTTCTCCCACTTCAGATTCAGTTTGTCATTAATGCGTGAGCCGTCACACAGACACGCACACGACGACTTGTATACTAATACATTATTGTAGCCTGTCTAGGTGGTAAGACAGGAGAAGGAGGACTCGTCTACTAATAAAATTAAATGCTGAAACAAAAGAAGTTTATAATTTTATGAGAAATTCTAATGATCCTTGTTCAATTGTATTCAAAAAATATGCTACTATTTGCTTCTTTCTGTATGCTTGGAGGCATCCCTTGTATGTATGCTACTAGCTAACATAGCTACTCTTCTGGCTTCTTGATTTCCATCATCATCCCTTTCTACTTTGAAGGTCTGGTTTCACTTTCAAATCATCCCTATCCGCGCCAGGCTCCAGGAGAAGTCCCTCATGACATTTGAGAACAAAAACAACCTTCCTTTTCTTCTTCTTCTTCCACTTCATCAAAGATTAATAGATTCTGGAACATTCAAAGAGTTGCCTGGTAGCTTAATTAAGAACAATATTGTTGCTATATAGGACAGAAATGGCTTTCACAGGCGCCAGTGTAAAACATTTTATACGAAATTCGGTATTCAGGCTCACCCTGTACCCTTGATAATGTCAAGTCATGGTACATACACTTTTGATCATCAAGACATATTAACCTTTGATCATATGGAGGCAAGCATAGCTAGCTACATGATCCCTGAACTGGATTATACATCACAGCAGCATGTTTTTCCTCGCTTCTTCCGAGGAGACAAATGGAGGGCGTTTTTTGAGGTGTTTCTCCCGTAATTTGAGAAGTTTTCCTTCGCTTCTTGTTCTTGCTTCCTCTTGACAAGCAAATATATTAGACGCACTACCGTAATGTTCTTTCTGTTGGAAGCTTTTTCAAAAACAACATCAACCCCGGCTCTCCACCTGTAACTTTATATTGTCTTTCTGAAAAAAAGGGGGCGGAGGTTACATGAAATCCACGAGTAGTTCACACATTTGAATAAAATCATATGCCAAACCATGTCTCCCTAACAGCCCTGCTCTCTGCAGTAGATTTTTTTCCTGGGAACCCAAAGCCGTGACAGTGGATGTGAATAATGTAACTAACCAAGTAGCTATTGCTCCCGCCCTGACCACATACGGGCCTGAGCGTAAATTAATCTATCAAGCGCTAAGCAGCCTAGAAAAGTAGAGCAATGAAATGTACATTGGATTTCTATAAGCTATTTACGGAATCAAATAAGAAGGTTGAATGGTCAATTTGGATTCCTTGTCTTATAGTCATTATTGACATGAAACAGAGGATTTAGGTCTCTTTCAGAGGAACTAAGTTGTTGACAGTAGTGGAGCTGTGAAACACAAACCTTGTTCTGGCTAATGGACCTTATGTCTTGTTGACGTTCTGGTTCAGTTAGAATACAATCTTCCCTTCAAAACCATGAGAAAAAAGGTTCTATATGGGAGTTGAGAGGAATATTATGGAAGTAAGCACAGAGGGAACCAGGAGGAGAAGAATAACATCATCTCCCATTTCTCTGACCATCTTCTTCCTTCTCGTCTTTCTTCAGAGCCCCTGTTTTTGGCAGCAGCAGCAATCATCGTCCACACTTATGAGACTGCATGTACAATATAATGGCTTATTGTCTTTAAGAAGTAGTTGTGATGAAACTGAAGAAAAAAGGTTTTTTTCTTCCTTCTGCGAAAGAAATGTCAGCACATCTGTCCCATTATTATTTCACCAAGCCATTTTCACCAAACACATAGTACAAGTGTTTAAATGAATGTGTATACACCGAGGGAACCAGCTCAATCTCCATGAGAAAATGCGCTAAAGCTTTTAATAGCTGTTAACTAACCTGTTGAGTGGAGCTGAAAGCTAGTTTATTGGTTTAATGTAACTTGCTATCAGCCAAGTTGATGACAATATTAATCAGTGAGAAGGGGAGAGAGAGAGAGACAGAGAGGACGAAATAAGGGATGTATTTATGTTAGTGAAAGTAACAAGCTCCATTCACATGTGGGAAATGTATAGCTAAATGAAAAGAACAGATCCCTCGTTAAAAGTAACGAAGGCTTATGGCTTTTCCTTGATGAAAAAGGGGCTTGAGGGTTTTTAAGGACGGAAATATTGGAGAAGAAGAAAAAGGAAAGAAAAAACATCATCATCATCCATTTTAACGAATGTTGAAGACAAACTTGATTTTGAGTGAGTAAAAAGGTAGTGATTGGTTTGACTTAAATGAGGGGAATGTAATATTTTTATTATCGCCCATGGGAGGAAAACTAGAGCTCGTAGTGTAGCTATAGACACACACACGTTATACATTCACATGTACAGTACATTTTCCTTATCCTCGCAGACCACATTAATACTCCTTATAATGACGGGAGTAATTGAGCACAACAGAGGAGGATGGCCAGGTCCAACCCTAATTTCAGCCTCTGTCAAGTCGTATACATATCATAAAGCCAACAAGACTCTTGTTCTTGGGTCTACTACTACTATTTTTTCCGTAGATGCCCTCAGTTTTAGTCATTCACTCGTCTCTCTTTCTCTCTAACTCTGAGTTAAAGGATGTGAGAAGAAGAAGAAGGAACCCTTGATGTGAGTAAACATATTACACATGCGAGAAGTAGTAGTATACATATAAACTATGCTACTTGAGATCAGCTCCTGTTTTATGGCTATCACTTATTTCTTATGTGTTTACAAAGTTAGTTCCAGTGGCTCAAGTTCCAGGTTGGGGGTAAGCCAGTAATTTATGAGCCTGATCAAATCCAGATCAGTCACGAGACAGAGCCAGAGAGAGAGAGAGAGAGTTGTGGCTGCACAAACTCTTAAGTGGGTTAACATGGTTGCACACACAGGAGTGAGCAAGGAGCTGCTGCTACTACTATTCATCTACACTACTTTCTTCTCACATACATTTCAACTCCAATATTTATTTTCTGTTTACATAGGAAACCCATGAAAATTTCTTGGAATTAATTTCAACTGCTGCGTAAAGGAGGAATCCATAGTTCCGTTTGCCCTTTTTTCAAAAAGGGGCAAATAATATATTTTGTCATCCCATATCCTCCTCTGCTCCAGTAGTGTTACACAAACCATCGAATCAACCAGACTCATGTCGTCCCGTCTTGTGGAAATGTAACCCAAGTAGCGAAATGGGTAAATTTCCAATATCGGGTTAAAGTAACAGCTGCAGTGTAGCATGTTCACGCTTTTACACGCTACCAAATAAGGCTTGATTCTCGTTCAAAATAATAATAATAATAAGTTATTGAAATATACACACACATTATTTACAGCAGCCGTTCATAGAATAAAATAAAGATCGGCGGAAACCTTGTGTATGACGGAACAACAGGTTGCTGCCCATATTTTTTTAAAATCATTCATATGCCAGGGCGAATGTATCGGCAGACTAGAAGGAAGATTCATCTCGGATTTCTTCCTGTCCCTTGAAGCTATATAAACTGTAACACCTTTTTTTACGGGAAAAAATACTTGGTTGCATTCTTCCCCGTCTTCTTGCATTAGTACACAGAGTAATACTGAATCTTGTGGTTATATAGAAGAAAGGTGAACGCTTGTCACTTTTAAAACACTTTCATATGGATGGAAAGGAAACAACGCCATTTTGTTTATTTGTTTTGACAGCAAGGTTTTTCAAACTTGCCATCAATTTCTATTATCGTCTTTGTTTCTTCCTCTTACTGATATCTGTAAGCACATTGAAATGAATAAAAAAAAAAGAAGTTACCACTACCACTACTGCTTTCCATCTCAGAATGTCAGTCACAATGGCATTATGCGTGTCGGCGTATTACAAAGCTCATGCACCCAAAAAGCATTGGCATCATTTCCAGGAATATTCATGAATATTTTTTCATTCTGTGGGAAAATGACCAAAACACTAAATGTAGGCGGGAGATTGGGTCACGAGTGATGATAGAAGAATTGACTAATGAGGTCATTATTATAGTCTCATTAATTTGAAAATGATCCAGTCATGTTTACAGTTAAATAATGTGTCAAGTCACGGGTGTGAATATGATTGAGAGTAGGTGGGATTTGTAGCTTCTAAACCACATTTTTATCAAGAGTTAAAACAAAAGTTGAAAGTTGAGCAAGGTAGTGTGATGTGTTCAAGCCGAGAAAATTCTTTCATACTTCCTGTCAATCTTCAGTCCTTTACCTAACATCATCATCATCGTCACTAGCTATTATAGCCCACGGTAGCATGTTTCAGTTGAAAACCAGGTTTTCATCATCATCTCTGTACTTAATTATATGCAAGGAAGTGTTGCCCTGAGTAAAGTAACGTGAATAATTGAGCTGACACGGCAAGTGTATATAATATGTAAACTATAAGAGAATAAATTTGTGTTCGAGTGTGCGTGGTGACTTTTACCTGATGACGATGATGATGATCATCATGAGTATCATCAAGATGTCAGGGCAAGGCGAGAAGGCCTGAGAAAATTGAGTGGGCCTGAAATGAGAAGAAGAGTATAACAAACAACAAAATGTAGAATGCTGTGGTCAGAGATAACGAATGATTTGTATGGGTAATTTGACACTCATCCCAAGTGCCCATGCTGTCACTTTTTGGGGCTTTATTATCACGATATATAGACGAATATGTGGAAGACGAAAAAAAAAATATTGTAGCAAGGAATATGTCATATGCTGTTGTTGTTGTTGTTGTTCTTTTGGAATATAATAATAATGTGTTTGTTTCCTTGTTAATGTTTTTTTCTCAGGTCCTCCAAGACTGTTGGAGCGGGAGTTGAAACCACTTCAGGTTGTTCGTCTAGGCCAAGAATTCAAAGTCACTTGTCCTTTCGAAGGAGACCCATCTCCAATCTTTGATTGGTACAAGGTATGTCATCACACATCCTTTCTTTAATCATTAGATCAACTTTTTTTAGCTCACTTTCCAGTTTTGTATTCCTTGTCTTTCGATTTAAATTCGATCCTTTTATAAACATTTTCACGCGCTCTCTGCCTCATCATCATCATCATTACTATCATGCATGTATTATTAAACGTCCTGGACTCAAAACTTCACTGCTTTCTAGAAGAATAACTACAGTTAGGAGATGGTGATGACCATAAGGAGGACAACATGTGGGCTATGAATTTTACGACTATAAAATCTACAGAAACTACAAATGCTTTCATAAGTTTTAGCTATTTGAATTAACACCTTTTCCGGTCTGTGTTACATCTCACGTCCAGTCAGAGAATGGACGTTTTCATTACGACCGTTTAATAATATTAGACTTGAATTTTTTTTATCTTTACGAAAGGAATAGCCCTGCTGTCCATTCAGCAACAGATCGTCATGATTAGCTACAGATGTTTCCATGTATTTAAAAATAGAACGTTCAGTCAGTCAGTTGTAACCCATCAACAGGTGTTTGTACAGTTTTCATCCCGGTTCTTCTGCCTCTTCTGCTAACGAGGTTCCATTTGATTGCATGATCATTTATTTGATAACCTCAAAGTTTTTTTTCTCCTTCTTAGCCCAAGACGGTCTTCTTCTTCTTCTTCTTGTTTGTAAAGGTTATGATTAAGATGAGCTTATTATTATCATTATTATCTTCATCATCATTATGGGGTAGACTAGCTATTTGAAAGTTTTTCTAACAAGGGCTGTGGCCAAGACGTCGTCACCCAACAAGTTGTAGTGTAGCTATATGAAGCACCCACCAGAAAAGAAGAGTAATTTAACAGAAGCAACCTCCTGGTCATGTAATTATACTAACTGAATAAGTTGCTATTATGAACAGGATCATTGTTTGACGGAGTACTATACAAACTTGCTTGGAAATAGCCCTTCGGCACAACTTAAACGTACTCTTAGCATTCATCGCGTGCAACTCTATTTGTAGTCGCAGGCATTATTATTTAAGGAAGGTACAGAGCTTAAAGGAATATATATTTTGGAGGCCTTATTATGCCTCTTAATTAGATTGCAATGGGAGATTCGTTCGTGAGCTTTACTTAATACTGCTGCTGCTGCTTGGAGTACACCTTTGTGTACAAAGTATGTTCCACTTGATATGCATGTCAGCAGATCATCTGTACGTACGTTTGCGTGTATGTCCATAGCCAGTAGTACTGATTATTATTGAAAAGTAAGAGGAGGTTAGTGATAACAATGTGTATGCCAATGAAACTATAAGCTCCTGTTATGCATCATGGAAACCGAAAATAGTACAGAAAAAAGGATCAAAGGGATGATGATGAGGTGTAAAAATGTTGAAAGCGGAAGATGAAGAGCGATTACACTACTGTAGTAATAGTAATAGCAGTGATGAAATCAATTTCGGTTTCTCATCACAAATTAGAGAGAAGGTATGAGTTAATTTTATAAATATGCTATTCGTTCTACCAACAATGATTGTTTTACTGGTTCCTTTGCACAGGATGGGGAGCCCATTACAGGTCTTTGGCCAAGATTTCGTGTGAATCCTCGTGGACTTCGCATTCGTCCCGTCTCCGCTGAAGATTCCGGCGTGTATGAATGCAAAGGAGTGAATGGTTTCGGATCTCAGATTGCTCGCATACGTCTCATCGTTGCCGGTAAGAAGAAGAAGAAGCAGTCTTTGGATTACGACATACGTGTATATATAATGCTTGACAATGACAGTAATTATGTAGAAGGATCGTTGAATTTATTGTAACTGCCCTACTTAGAAGCCTAATTTCGTACCTGTGTGTTTGATATGATGCCGCCGCCATCATATCACGAGTCACATCGCTTTTCTCATGCATATAAAGCAGTGAGAGTCACATAATTATTTTATATAGCGGACATTGCTGCAAAGGCTATTGTGTAAGTAGATTCATGTGTTGTGTTCACCAGGAACCTCATGTCCTCTCTTACCCTACAAGTCTTTTTTCCAGCCCTTTTTAGGAACCTCAATGAATTTCTCTGGTAGGGAGCACAAGAAGCGGCAGAGTATAGAAGAAAAACTTAAAACTTTCGTATTATTCGGTCAGATGAAGAAGAAGGGAAAGAAGACGAAGAAATATAAGAATGAATTGAATGAGTGATGGTGTAGCTATAAAATCCCCGTAGTAATGCTTCCTCTAGCGTGTCTCTGTCTACAGCTTTATATGAAGAGTGAACAACGGATGATATGTGATGAGTGTCTTTTGCTCCTAATGCAACTATACGTACTTTTTCACTAGTTTGAGTAATACTACGTGAGTTAAAACCAAGTGTCGGATCTGCTTCATGTACGCATGCAAATGAGCGTGTCGGTAAGACACAAGAAGGAGATTGAAATTGCATTGATGGACCATTGCCGCATCTTATTACAGGTTGAACTAGAATTGCTCACATGTGTAGTAAGTCTTAAGTAGTAGTGTTATTATCAATAGGGAAGTGAACTGATGCCGACTTGCACTTGCAATGCTGCAAACAAGGAACATCTCTTCTTGATCATCACTATCATATGGCATGCTGATGGAAAATATAAAAAAGATTTTAAGTCTTTCCACTCAAACTTTAATGCGTATTGACATATCTGTGAGCTCCTCGTAGTAGCGATTATGCATGGCAAAAGAATAATAATGGGGGATTGAACAGTGGATGTTGTAAAGGAAGATTTTTTGACATCTCGTCCTCCTCTACATTAATACGTGCTTCCATTATGATTGTAGGAATTTCCGAGGGAAATTGCAATAAGAAATTAATGTCTCACACACTTCTTTTGATGGTAATGGATGCCACTATGGAGGAACTTACATTGTTTTTTATTCTCCATGTCAGTAAATTCCTCTGGGTAATAACAATAATGTAGGAGGGATACTGTAGGAGAAGCGCACTCATGCTTCCAACCAGCTTGCAGTAATATTATATTGCATACTTTTACCAAGTCATATATGCGTATTGTTAAGCGACAAAAGTTGTATAGGTAGCTCTTGTGTGGTTACACCGTGTGCGGAGGTGTTTGATCTTGTTCATATCATTCAGTAGCTGACTGCTTAAAAACTGGTCCCATTCAACCGTGAAATATTACTCATGGATTGTGAGGCATTGCTGCTGCTGTAAAGGATGAGTGAACGAGCGTCTGCTTCTGGTCGAATTCACGTGCAACCAATAGCTTAGTTTATTTCTTTCCACCTTTCTTTGACATGGCCGTTTGACTAATCGTCCAACCAGCCAGCTATACAGCAGATTTCTCACTGAGATTGAATTGGGAAAATTTGTGCGTAGTAGCAGCAACAGCCATAATCGCCTTTCCATAATGTGAGCCATTACATTACCTGTAGCTATTCTGTCGCAGGACTGTAATTTAACTTTTGATGTTTTACCAAAATGCCGAACACACTGACTTGGGCAATACGTTAAGGGATGTCAGTCGGAATGTGGATTTTGGTGGCGGGTTTCTGTTTCTAATGTGTATGTCACATAGTCGGAGTTTTATATAGACACAGACAATTTAGAGCATTAGCACAGTAAGAATGATTTCTTTACAGTAATGGTTCCCAGTTAATACAAGTTTCCTTCAAAGTTTGCACGTTTTTTGAAGTATCTTCCCCCATAATTTTCCACGGTAGTGTATATTATTGAAAAAAGGGATTTTTGTGTAGACAGTCTCTTGTCATCAAGCTTGTTTGTTTGTGGTAGCAGCAGCAGCACTAGTGTGAGCTTTATGTTGTCTTTTTATTTATGTATATGTGCACACACACGAGGAGTGAGTGATGATGAGAAGGTGAATTTTTGTGGTCCTAGACCACTCTTACCCATTCATTATTGTCATAGCAGTATTTAATTTTTTTCTCAGCACAGTTTAGACCGCTTGTTATGCCATGTTACGCTATATGCCCTGTGTGTAGCAACAGCAATAGCCAGCAGAGCCCGGGCTGGCTGGCTCATCTCTCGGCTTTTCTTTGATCTTTGCCGTTCCGGATGCGGATACGAAAAATTTCTGTACAACATAATGTTAATGCCAAAGAATAATGTCGGCACTCATGATTGGAGGTACATACATAAGACTAACGACTGTGTGAGCGATGGAAGCAAGCATAATACACAGACACATGGTTTATAGAGGGAGAGAGAAGAACAGCTGAGGTGCCTTGCAATAAATCTTTATCCTTCGTCTTGCCGTGTCTGTTCTTTGTTGCACAATAGTAGTACACTCATAGTTATATATTCCCCTTGGAGAATAGTATATGTGGCTGTATATATTCCTTTGAATCCTATGTAGTACTACTATTACTTTTCATTAAATTCATTGTTGTTGTTACCAGAAGCTTTTACACACTCTCACAAAGATTATTATGGTTTAAGGGGAAAAATTCTCTCTTGTTTCGTACATCTTTGCGGTATCCATTGTGTGGTGAAAACTCACCGTAGTACAAAAAATTCTCACTGCATTTCTGCTACTATACTTCTCTCATCTTCTGCCTGTTGCTGCTGCTCTTCGTGCTACTGTTTTGTGTGAAGGATTTAATCCTTCACACAAGAAGGTTAAAGGGCAAAATGTCATTATCTCTCCTTTGCCACCATATACCGCATATCATGTAATCATTATTATTATTATTATTATTATTTCTCCTGAGGAACTCCTTTGGCTATCGGATTAATTTCAAGTGGAATACCTACCACAGAGTTTGGTATTTCATGCCGCTGCCATGCACATGCTCCACTAATCTTTCCTCCCATTTGTTTCTTCAACAAGTAATCAACTTGTACTCGGTCAAGTTATTACACTGGCTGAGTAAATTTTATTAACTTGGACTATATAGTAGTGGCGTTTTTGATTGTCGAGCACTTTCCTTCAAAGGGCCTCGGAGGAAGGGAAAAATTTACAAAAAGTTGTAAATGAACAGTTGTAAGAAACTTAGAATATTGATGAGGAATGCATGCAAGAAAACTTGTTAAAGGGGGGAAAGAGATGAACTATAGCTATTCGGCATTGAAACTACGTCGCTCTTCTCGTCGTCTATATACGTCGGTGAAACCCTTTAAACTTTATGAAATACAGCGGAGACTGTCCGAATAAATAGAGTCATTTAAGTTAGTTTCCATAGAGTAACCATAGCCATGACTAGGTCAGGGTTGACATTAAATTTGAATTACCATGTAAACATGAGACGATTCCAGCTTTATTGTTTTTTCCCCGTCTTACCATACAGCATCCTTTTCTAAAAAGAATTACAAAGTACAGGCTATTATCATCGTCTAATTTGTTCATCATATACATGGCGCGTGAAAGTACTTATTGCATTCTATAGTACGAGACTATCCTGCTGAGATGTAGCTATGGCACATGGAGACAATTTTTTTAGAAAATAAAATAATACTCTTCTTCTTTCGAAATAACTTCTACCTTTGGTGTTTATGTACACATATTAAGGTAGTTATTTTAATTTCAACAACGTATGGCTGCTATAACTATGTGTAATGTATGGCATGACTCCGAGGAAAGTGGAACTTTTTAGTGTTATGATAATGTATGCAGGGAAAAGTGTAGCTACGGCGTGTGTGCCAGGAATGACGCCGAGCTTAAAGTTATATGAAGGTGACAGAAGAATCCATTTTGTTTAACGGGCGCTATCTTCGGCCCAATCTGTCTCTTTGAAAATTTTTCTGGGAAGTGGTATGCACGTATTGTACGAAAGAATGGTGTTCCTATGGCTCTGTTGGTATGGAAGAAACATAGGCTTGTTTGACTCCTCCATCGAAATGTGTATAGAATAGATGAGAATGTTGAAGAGCTATAAGAATCCGTAGGAGGTAAGAGTGCGGGCACACATTCTTTTAGTTGGTCATCTTTTATTCAGAGATGACTTGAAATGGGTGAAAAAAAATCACTTTATACCTTCTCACCGTATGGAAAGCTGTACACACACGAGTAACACACAGAGCAGTCAAGCCTTTTTATAGTTTATTATTACTATTGCTATTATTTTGTGATATTCATGCAGGAGGAGGTCATGTTGTGACAGAGACTGTCTTACATTTTCATAAGTCCCACAGTATAGCATAGCAATAGTGCGTAGAGTATGGAAGAAGACGAAGAATCGCTATTGTTGTTTGCTTCTATTTCTATCAGACATCATCATCATCTTCACTGATCAGTCTATTTACCTTTGGAGACAGAGACCAGCTTGTTTTCTTGTTCCATTGTTCAAACTTTCAACATTGCTGGACAATGGGAGCTCGCGCACATGTCAAGGAATCAACTTGAATAGGTCGTGTTTTAAGCATGCGGGATCACATTGTTTTTTTCCCATCTCTCTTTCTACATGGAATGAAGCTACAGATGCCCAGACAGCGGTCACATTCACATTCATTCTCATTAATCACCCTTTGGACCTGAGAGACGAATTTTTTCCCATTCCACTAAAATCTCATCTCTCGTCTCATTTTATTAACTGGAAGTGCATTACTGAGGAAATGTTGTCACGGTAAAAGCAAAATACCATTATTCTTCTAACCATCCTGTCCCATGACAGAAAGAATGAGAGGATTGAGTCATTTCTTTCCCTGTTAAAATTACCGGCGACAATCGAGATGATGATGTGGCCACCATGATGGCGGTGACATTGCATTCATGGGACAAAAGCTTGTTTTGCTTGATTTAATTCAAGATGACAGGAGAATAAAAAGATGTGGGCTGTTCGTTTAGGGAATTTCCTGTCAAACATTTCTACTATTCGGGTTATTCTTGTCCGCAGGAATCGGGTAACAAGATTCATAAAAAAATTTCTTGCGTTTGTTACGAGAATAAAGAGAAAAGGGATCCGAGGTGACGATGATGATTATTCTTAGTGGTGAAGTGTTGAAGAGAATTTGGCACCTGCATAGAAATAATTCCCGTTACTTCTCCTCTCCCTCCTTGTCAAGACTGGTGGTGATATTCCAAAATACTATTTGTACTCCTTTAAAGAAGTTTTTCTTGTCAAGTCTTAGATTTCTGTCTTGCCCATCCGTTAATTCAAGTTGGTCGTGGGAGAGACATCATCCAAGTTCTTACACTATTGCTATTGATGATGATGAGAATGAAAGGTAGGCTCAAGTGGCAAAAGGATTCAAGTGTCCAAAGGGATGCATTCTTATTGTGTACATGCTTCGTGTTTTTATTGGAAGGACCGCCTGAAATGATTGAGCACTTTGTTCAGATGTGAAAGGAGGCGGCATTTCTATGCAGGTTGTATTAGAGAAGGCCACCGAATTTTCTATAGATGAGTAAATAGACACTCGACAACACTCTTCCCTTCACCTTTCACACCTCCTGTAAATCACTTGTAATTTTTCCTATTTTAGACTCACTGGCTCTATTTAACCTCTAACCCATCCCGTGCAAATAAGTACTTAGGAAGATGGGCGTGGACAGAAATTATTATAGAAAGGGCTGAGGGCTTTGTCTGCCGACTCGGCATTTATTCCGTTGATTAATAGCCGAATGACACGACTGGGTGAAAAAAAAATGTCCTTAAACCTCTCTAGTTCCTTCCATCCTCTC
>JAQFYD010000730.1:0-15780 GCA_034694225.1 Bourletiella hortensis | reverse complement strand
CGTTCAAACTCCTCCACACTAACTTTGAAGTTGTCAAAGTGCGGGATGATTTCATCACAAGGTATCAAACTTAAATCTGAATTCATAGAACCAGATCTTTGAAATTTAGGCAAAGGTTTCCAAGGTCTGTGCGTTTGTTCATGACTCTCAAAAAGTTCACTCAAGTGCCTCAGTGTAACGCACGCAGTATCTTCCACTGATGGCGCTGCGGTAGTTGTGGCTTGAGTTGCCATGGAAGCGGTAGTACAGTTCGCTTTGCTAGGAATTATATCATCATCCGTCCCATCAATATCCTTTACGCAAAGTGCCGAGTAGATGGATGAATATGTTGTAATAGAAGGCAATCCGAATCTAAAGATCACTGGGATAAATGTATGATAGAAAGTGGGACTCTTGAGTGGTGTATATGTTGAAAATGGCAGTGTCACAGGAACCTTTTCCCACTTCACACTGATCTCAGTTGACCCAGTACTCCATAGGTGCGCCAAGACGATTGTAATTAGACTTACTGAAATCAAAGCTGGACGCCCTGGAATTGTACACAAAGCCAAATTAATATTTAAATTAGAAATAGGCAAAATTATTTGATTCATTACCCATTTATAACGGACGTGCTGACAGTCTACAAGTACAGTATAGGGGAGGAAGACAAATAATCTTTCAAGAATTCATGTCCATCCTGCTCTCCTTAGGCAAAATGTGATCAGCTAAATGTGTCGCCGGACGCCAAGCGTGAATCATGTTCGTTGAGCAAGGCAACGGATGTAAATATCACTACTTATTATAGCCACTCCACAGAAATGCAGTAGAAGGCTTCACAATACGGAATGGAGATTGTAAACTTGTGAATCACACAAGTTGTGATCTCTGTCCTACTGTAAAGAGACTTTGTTGGGCAAAACAACATTCCGCAGTTTGCTTGCTGCAATTAATATTTCGTTTATTTTGACGACATGGGATCCAAATGTTTATCTGTCCCGGGTGCACAAATTACAGCGCACGCATTTTAACGTATAAGCTGTTCACGTTGGCAAATTTTACCTAATGACTTTGGTAAGCATTAGGTTGACCTATACAGAGCAATATACCATTGACAGTGGTGAATAAGAAATAAAATGGTACTATGTCAGCTGAGCAAAGCATGTTGCTGTTGTTCTATTGTATGAATACAACCACATGAAGTTAGTGTTTCGGGCTGCTAAGTTGTTGCCATGAAACCTTATTATGCTTTAGTGAAGAAGTCAATCCATGAAGTAAGACAGCTTTGTTGGCATTACAATAACTGCTATTAGCATCAAAGGAATTCAGGATATTTACTTTTCATCAAGAAAGTTAATTTCCTTATTGAAGCTACGAACATGAGCCCACTCATATATGAAAATACAAATACATGGAGACAAACTGGAACATGTATAACATGAAAGCTCATAAAGTCAACATCTGTGAACGAATTTTACGCTCATTCCGACACCACGCAATTATTACTCTTCGCCATGTCCAGCCTTCTTGTGTCTTACCCGGATCACTTACTCACTCAGTCTTACCAAGTTTCATATGTGCTTCAATATCGATGAAGCCCGATCCATGGACGTGCGATAAAGACACCACCTGATCTAAAACGATCGATCAGTTTAAACCATGTCCTGGTTCAGCATCCTAACCTTGATGATATTCGCCTACAGACTGTACAATGCCCCATCAACATTTGCCCTCAGGAATATCCATCACTTTTACTGGTGCAGGCTTTTTACGACTACTTCGTGTGATTATTCTACGCCAAAGCCCGGATAAAAGTTCTCAGGAGTCTAATGATCTGCGAGCATGTTATTTCCCTTTGTACTTCCTAGTACTATTGCAGAAGAGTGAATGCTGAGCCCATCAATTGTACAGGAGTACTACACCAATGGGCGGCTTAGCAGACAATTTAGCTTAAGACAGACCAATTAAGCCTACATTCAATGGGCAGAATAAACAGATTGATTTCGATTTCAGCTATCGATTTCATCCCATCAGGGACTTTCACGGTCTCATAGTGAGTTTCTTACTGTCTCTCCACATGTATACTTCGATGTAAAGCACTGAAGTCACTGGTGAAACTTATTTGTATCCAACGCTGACAAAATGCAATTAAAAATGCACTGCAACTCGCACGAAGTCAAAACGTTCCTCAGAAATACATTACTATTTATGTAGGAACTAACGAATTTACATGGCTTTACTCAAAAGGAATTGCCGTGCGGTTTATGAGTTCCAACGACAGAGTTCTTAGTCTAAACTGGTGACAGATGCCTGCCTGTGCAAATCTACATAAACAGTACAAGTGGCCCGAGGTGACCTGAAACTTAGGAAGGAAATCATTTCCATTTTGATTAGGTTTGCTCCTACCATCGATTCTACCAAATCAAATCAATAATCAATGGATTAAGGTGCACCTGCAACTGCCTACAGACTACAGAGACATTATGCTCCGAGAAAGCCACACGGTAGCCCGGCTCATCAACTTTTCTCTCTACAGAAATCTAACCATGGCGATTGTCCATGGAACCTTCCATTTTGATTTGATTTATGACACCACCATGTATAAATAATGAATTATTTAGTTTATACTCTCATATTCTTCCATTAAAGGTACACATTTCATTCTGACCACTCAACCCTCAACCTCACACAAGGACAGATTTAAAAGTGCAGGTGTGAACGGACTAATTTTTCTCTTTCAACAACTTCCGACTTAAATAATTTGAAACTAGCTACGCAAATTCAGAATTTCAACTTTTTTTAACTTTTTTATTATTAACTTGTTTCCTCATTCCTTAAAATGACTCGCAGTCACTGCCGTCTTCGTCTTCGTCATCTTCTTTCATCTGTTGTCGCATTTGGACTGAAACAACTTCCCGCGAAAATTAGTTCGACGACTTTTCCCGCTCGTTCTCCCAACTCCCGCCAGAGGCCATGAGACGTGCCTCACGTTTGTGTTTCAGGCCTGTGCACGCTTCCATATTGAACTCGAGCGTGCAGTGGTGCGGTGTACTACTGAAGGAGAAGTGTGATCTGAAAAATAAGTTTGTGAAATTCTGAAGAATTTGTGAAATTTGTGAAAATGATGCGCTACGGGCGAAAAGATAGTCAGCGGTCGGACGAAAGGGTCTACGAGGAGGAATATTATGACCCGGTAAGTCGAGAGAATATCAAGAAATATTGAAATGCCGACTAACCGGCTTGAATCTGCATGGCTGGAATGTGTGTACGGTATACGGTAGAAATGACAGTTCATGCGGCTGTTGAAATGAAACGCATTATTTTATTATTTTTAACATGTCTTTGAGGAAAATACTATGTTGCTAGACGAATCGTAAACCACTGGGTTTACTTTGCAGCATGGAATTAAAATGAGAGGTTAAAGGTTGGGCTAATGAAACTAATTGCGAATTGTTTGAATTCCTTGCAGTATGTAGAGGCGGGACGTGGTGGTTTTGAGAAGGATTATTATGCGGATTTCGACGGTAACGCAGCCGTTTCTAAATACCAGTATCCGGATGCAGTGGCAAAATTTATTATTCATCTGTACAAGGCTATCAATAATCGGGATACGGCTGAAATCGAGAACTTGTATGAAATCCGATTCCCTCAACTGACGAAGGATTATTTCAAGGAAGAAAAATGGCCTAGTGATATAAGTCACCTTGTGGACGAACCCCTGTTTGTCACGTTGTACCGGGAGTTGTATTTCCGTCATATCTATGCGGCCCTTCCTCAAAGTTTGACTTTCTCAGATCGGTGCAACAGTTACAGCAACTACTGTGAATTGTTCAACATGATTCTGAGTATGAACTACCTTTATATTTTTGCTTGGCATTTGTGGCGGCTTTAGTGTATTATATTTGCAATTTAATAATAACAATTTTTGTTCCTTGTAGCCTCCCCGGAGCCGATTGACTTGACACTGACGAACCAGTGGCTTTGGGAAATCATTGATGAATTCGTCTACCAGTTCCAATCATTCAGTCAGTTCAGACGCTCGCCGAAGCTGAACGCAGAGGAGATGAACTACATCAAAGATCACTCCTACATTTGGTCCGTACTGAGTGTTCTCAACGTGCTGTACTCACTGATTGAGAAGAGTAACATCAATGCCCAGCTGAAGGCCTATTTCAACAATGAGAATCCCGATGAGGTTGCCGGAGAGTTCGGAAAATCACCTTTGTATAAGATGTTGGGCTATTTTAGCATTATTGCTCTGCTGCGTGTACACAGTATGTTGGGTGATTACCACTTGGCTGTGAAAGTGCTGGAGAATATTGATCTTCACAAGAACGTGAGTGCCACAATTTTTATTCTTTACAAGTGTCTTCGTAATTAAGCTATTCAGTACAGTATTTTGAACTTATTCATTTAATATTCGCAGACCATGTATTGCAATGTACCAGCATGTCAGATCACAACTTACTACTATGTTGGGTTTGCCTACGTCATGATGAGACGGTATGCGGATGCTATTCGAACTTACACGAATTCGCTATTGTACATGCAGCGTATCCGCCAGATGTTTCAAGCAAAATCTTATCAGAATGATCAGGTAACTATGTCTTTATACTTGACAATCAGCCTCCAATATGGCCTGAACAACAGAATTTACATAGCAACGGCGTTGGACAGTCATTTGTTGATTCGAAATTTCATGTTGTGGATGTATGTATTGTAGGTGAACAAACAAACCGAGCAGATGTACACTATGTTGGCTGTTTGCTTGGTCCTTCATCCCCAGTCCATTGATGAGTCAATCAATGCAGTCTTGCAGGACCGTAAATTTGCAGAGAAAATGGCTAGAATGCAAGCAGGAGACCTGAAGGTAGGAGAACATTTCGGTGGCTTCAAATACACACGGCTTAATTGATCAAATCTAATATGATTCGTATTTTTATGCGTGCAGGAATTCGAAAATTGCTTCTTGTTTGCTTGCCCCAAATTCTTGTCGCCAGTACCACCGAGTTTAGAGAATGGCGCAACTCCCGATCCTAATCAAGAGCCACTTTACATCCAGAAAACAATTTTCTTGCAAGAAGTAGCTCAGCAAATTTATTTGCCGACTGTTAGATCGTTCTTGAAATTGTACACGACCATGCCTATTTCTAAACTTGCGGCTTTTATGGAAACTGATGAGACCGCGTTGGGAGAATGCCTGCTTTGCTTTAAGCATAAAATGCATAACATTGTTTGGACCAAAGGTATTAGTTCTCTTGACGGCGAATTTCAGGCTGGCTCTGAGGTAAGATTTTTTCATCCAGAATTCAAGTTTCTCAGTAGGCGTGGTTACCATGACACTAATAATCAATGTTGTCTCAGGTGGATTTCTACATCGACAAAGACATGGTTCACATTGCGGATACCAAGGTTGGTCGGCGATATGGAGACTACTTCATCCGTCATATTCATATTATGGATGAATTACATCGTGCTCTGAAGTCGCTGAAATTTTAATCTAGACGTTATGTTATGCTCGTATTTATGGCTGAGTGCACATTAAGTGTTTGTTACGTCTCCATCAGAGTTACATTCGGCTACTACAGGAGCTCACGTATTACTTGGGCGTTCAGTGCCCTTTTGTGAGGGTCTGTATTTTAATAATATTCCATCTCTGAATAAATCTTGCTAATGAAATGTCCTTTATATGTTAACTTTGAACCCTGATTTTGTCCTATCTTTATCATTGTTTCGCGTGGGAGAGGGGTCGTTGTTCAAAGTGTTTAAAGTAGAGGACGAAATTACGACTCTGCAAATTGCGGCTCAAGTCTTTCCCTTTTATCTAGATCCGCGTGCGAATCCGTCATATGGTTTGAAGAGCACCGAGGGAATGGATGCACTTGGTTTGCCTTTTTCTCGGGCTGTTCCCCTTGAGCTTGTTGCTGCCATGACGGTTTATCAAGGCAATATTTTAAAGCCTAAAGCCTTTTGCGGCCTCATTACTTGACTCACTTGTGTCTTAGAGCTTCAGTGCAACAGGCAAATGTATTCCGTGTAAGAAGGTAAAGAGCTAGAGTAACCGGTAAAAAGTAGCACAAGCCGAGAAATTTCCGGAGATAAAATTAATTTTTCCTTTCCTGTCTAACGGAAGGGTAGAGTTTTTGGTGCGACGGCTCTAAAAGATTAATTGAGTTCACGGATGGAAACGTTTGTGCTTATGGGTCTGGCTTTGGCCCTCGTCTCCGTCGGATTTGCTTTTACATACCAGGAAGATTTGAAAGTAGAAAGCGAAGGATTCATAAAGTCCCCTTCATCCAGCTTTTCTTCTTTCTTTGGTCCTGGAACTCATTATCGTGTGCCATCTGAAGAACCTGTTTTCTACACATCCTTCCTCCCCATAATTTTCCAGTTTGAGCGACCAACATGGGAAAAGTTGGATTTGAACTGGAGTGAAGCGGAAAACTGCAATTCGGCTGGTTCCAAAAAATCGGGTTTTGCATGCCCCATCGTTTACCCATTGAAGCAAATTAGCAATAGTTTGAGTAAGACTCTTTCCCTACAAGCACAACTGGACAACAGTTACAACTTGGCAAACAACATTGTGGAGGACTTCTCTTGTGAAAAAATCCTTCCTCATTTTAAATCCCTGTCGAATGTGAACATTTCTCATTATGTGGACGCTTTAAAAGCCTGTCCACTGGGGCGAGCGGGAGTGTTACAGGAAATTAGGCCATTTGTTTCTACTGATGAGGACCTCTTATTCGCAAGCATTCTGGAGACATTGAACAGCACGGTTGTGTTTCACATCCATGATGCCTCTGTGTCCAATGCCATAAAGGTCAATGCTTACACGGCGCTCCAGTCTATCTTTCTTACGCGTCGTTTGGTAGACAATGAACGTTGGAACTCAGCCGTTCGATCCTGTTCCGTAGAGCACAAGCTTTCTCCAGATCTTATTAATGAAGCTGATCTTAATGCAAATTTGGCCAGCCTCCAATCCCAAACACTGGTCGGAGAAAATTACGAATTTTCAGTACCGATCGAAATGGTCCGCCGGCTGTACTCTCTGGAAGTGACAGATTGTGCTTACGGTAATGAATACCAGACTCTCCTTGTACGCCTCCTCGTCCCAATTCGCCCACGAGATTTACGCTCCCTCGAATACCGGCAGTTGCACAATGTTCCATCAATATATTCCACTGGAAGTGGTTACAAACTTTGTCAAGTGCAAGGAATTCCCAATGAGATTGCTTACTCTGCTAATAGTGATAAATTTTACAAGGTGTCCTGTGAAGATACAATTAAAAGTAAACTGTGCCACGTGTCTTTGAATGAGAAAAGAGACGATGATGACAATCCCACCACTGATCGGTCATTTGAATGCGCTACTGCTATGCTTCGTAACTCTAACGATAAAGTGATTCTGAAGCATTGCAAATCCTACTTCACGTGTTCTCCCTTCGATATAGTGGACGCACCATACATTAACAAGATTTCTCCCTCCACTCTCTTTTACAGCCGAGCAAATGTCCGCTTCCGGCTAATCCACATCATCGTTAAATGTAATGGTGAAGACGTTGATACTTTTTCCGTGTCTAACAGCACCATCTCCGAGTTTCTTCTTACAGTCCCCTGCAACTGTACCATTTGGCAAAATAATACACGCATCTTCTCCTCCGCTCCTTGCTCCAGCATTGATGGAAATCCTACTCAGCTTTCCAAAAGGCAAATACAACAGTTGGATTTACCCGAAGAAATTCTACTCCCTTCTTGCTTGGAGGACAGCATCAACATGTATGTGGCACTGAAACAAAGACTCAGTCAATTGGAGTCAACTGCTGAAGAATATGCCAAGGGCGATAGAAGATTCTACTCTCTTGTGTCACTTCTTATCATTTCTATAACTTGCTTCTGCGTCACCCTTTCATTTTTCCTATGGAAACGGAGGATTCCCATGGAATGCCATACATCTAGATATGCAATGCTTGATCGTATGCATTTAGTTGTACCCGAAGATGACTAAAATTTCAGGCACTTTATCAGCTTGTTGTTCAATTGAAAATTAAAGAAAATTTCCCACTTCTAGTAAATGGAGTATCTTAGATTCTACATAAAATATAGTATTTACGGTCCAGTATCATTTTCTGCTTCTCACGGCAGGAAAATTTGCTCCGTCAGCAGCTAATATTTGAAAGTTGTGTGTTCATTTCTCCAGCTGCCTCTGTCAGCTCTTTTCATTTTTCTCCGTCATTTCTACATTATAAGGGATCACATGTCTCCAAATACACAAGAACAGTTTATACTGTGAGCAACCTGAACATCTTTGAAGCATGTCCTTGCCCTGCACTGCTCCCAGCCCTGAAGTCTTTTGCAGAGGAGGCTTTAAATTATTTTACATTTCGAAGAAATTCATAAGATAGTTACACATGATGATGAGGTCCCAAATTAGCGCTTGTCGCTCTTGCTTACAAAGCTTGAAAATTTATTTTCCCTGGTGACCTTATTCCTGTGACTGCGAGCAGAATAGAGTTATTTTAATATCTTTCATATACTTGAAGTCTACTTCGTTACCCTTTGAGACCCAAAAGTCCATCAGTTGAAAATAATGGCGATTGGAGATAGAATACAACTACAAGGCTGAGAAAATTGCGTGAGAGTTCTGTCCTGTATGAAAGTTGTGAAATTAAAGACGAGATTTTCTGCATTCGGAATCCATTAGCATTGAACCAAGTTGTCTGTAGCTTTTTTAGACGTAGAGTTCATTTAGGAAGGGGTCCATAAATCTTCCTCCCTCTTTCCATCCGCTGGACTGGTATACAGACTAACGCGAAAAAGACTCGACTCAAAAGAGTTTCTTCTTCTTCTCAACTTCCCTCTCCATGGAGTTAATTAAAGTAGGACGTGAGGAAAGCCCTGTCTTGTATATGGATCCGAAGATGCATGCTTGCTTCGTGCGATCTCACCAAATTTCGTTAACACCTTTGGCTCCAAGCTATAATATACATAGTACAAGGGTAAAATAATAATAAAAAAAGAGCTTGGTTCAGAAAATGAACCCAATTCATTCCAAGCAGGTTCGTTGTCGACATTTCCTCCGGGCTAGAATCCTTTCTCTTAAACTCAAGTAACAAATGATTTCCCTTCGAATTTCAGTTTAGCATTGGGTGCAAAGAAAATGACATTCCTTTTGAAAATCTCTTTTATTCTCTGTCCTGGAAATTGAAGAATTTCTGGAAATGGTCTCAATCGCTCATAGTGCATAGACGTAGCTAAATTCGCAAGATGAGGCTCATTGTTTCCAGAATGATAGAGCCCCAACTTTGAGCCTCCACGTAAGGGAACCTATAGGCCCCGTGGAGCCTTGAATAGCTGCATATGAATCTCATATGATCTTGCAGTAGCTATTGTTCGTTTAAAAACAATGGTAGCTATGTGTCAGTACTTGAAAAGTATCACAACTTGGACTGACTATTTGGCGTCGGCGACAGATTTTGACGCCTTATTCTTATAGTAAGTTTGTTGACCGATGGAAAAGTTTGAGGGGGGCGGATATTGACAATGACAATTCTTTTGACGGGGGAGCAAGCGGGCGCATTGTGTCAAATAAGTGACTTGAGATAAAAACTCAAAGAATAATTTATTTCCGTAAGAAGTATTTTCCTCCCTTTTGTCAGCAAAACTTTTACCAATTCCCCTCGTCCTTGTTATAGCAGTTGTTCACTTTGTGCATCTACTCAGTCTTCAGTCCTTTCGTGTATGGCGGATCTATACACATTTCCTTTGGAAAATAGCGCATCACGCCAGATATGAGAGTAAATTTGGACCACTACTTTGAGCTTGTACAGCCATTCTAGCAATTGTGCTCGGAGGGATTCATAGATTCGTATCTTTTCGTATATCCCTGTAAGCGTAGACATTAAAATTCTTTAGACTGTCTGCGCTCAATCTTAATTTAAGAGGATAATGCGCTCCTGGGTGCACACATTCATGCAGTAGCAAGATCTAACCAAGTTTGCCAATGAGAGTCAATAGACTTTCTTTAGCCTTTCTTTTTTGCCATTACGAGAATGGCTTTAGTGACTTTCTTTTTTCTTCTTCCTCTTCTTCTCCTGCTTCTTCTCAATGGGATCGCGAGAGAGAAGGAGAGGGAAGAATGACGCTGGCCATAATTAAATTTTTGTCTGTGTAATTTCATGCTTGCTCTACTAAGTCTTTCTAATTACTTGACTACATATAAGACGATGATAATGTTAACGAGATAGGAGAAATAGGATACATCTTGTCAGAGTCATTTTTTCCCTCTTTCGTCCGAGCTAAGGTGGATTCGGATATTGGATATTGTTTCCAGCCCTCTGTAGCTAATCTATTATCTGAGCGCACGAATGGGAAATACCAGTCACGATGTTCCGAACGCATTCGCCCAGATGAATGTACTCACTCGCAAAGTAGCTATAGATCCGGCAATTTTTATTTTCACGACTTTCCACAGTAGGGGCAAAGTTTTCACAAGAAAATTGAATCCAACTTTAAAAGTTTATGTATGCGTGAAGGATATTGACCAAGAAAGAAAGGAAACTAACGTTGCAGAAGTGTAATGATACGTAAAGGTGGCTGCTGGAAATTTTCCTTACTTTTTCCTGCCATCGAATTCTGAAGTAATATTTGGTAAAATACATGGAGATTATTGTTAGAAATCATTATTATTATGCATCGGAAGAGTAGTTTTTGTGAAGTTGAGAAGAAGACTGCACGTCAGCATGTGGAGTTGGTTCACAGATGACCAAACATAGTCGTCAGATATTGATGGTATGTTATTATGTTGAATGGGGAAAGTTAGCTTTCTTTGTGGGATAGCATCTTGGCTGAGGAATTTTGATATCCCCGTCCTGTGGCATCTTCTTATACTGATTTTGACATATAGCAGGCTTGCACTTTGGCTAAGTAAGTACGTAAGTAAGTACATTATGAGCTCCGACATTGAAGAATAATAGTATAAAAAAAGTTCCAAGGTGAGGAGGCTCCTAGGAGCGGATAGAGAGGTTTGTAAGAATATTCTATTATTATCTATGTGGAAAGTTTGAGTCCATTTGAATGTGACTCACAGACAGAAGGAATGGATTTCTTCATCTCGGGTCTACCTTGCGGTCGTGGCTGCTATATGACACTACCCATAGGTACGTAGAAAATGGTTTATTTGGAGATCATGCGGGGGAAAGTGTAGAATCAGTTTCTGACAAATTCATAATCCTGTCAGCATGCATGAAGGGCCTGTTCGGAGAATATCTCACTGAATAATATTAAAGAATTTATGTGATACCACCGTTATTACTCCGACTGTTCCAACAGGATTCCGGCTTATTCCATAGGGTTCTTGTGCATGTAGGCGATTATTATTATTATTTTACCTTGTTCCACTTCTCATGGAGGCATCTCCGTCCAATTTTCAAGTGCAAGTTATTCCCATCTACATGAACAGAATGTCATTCACAGCTTCCTGTCTCCCTCTGACTCACTGTATCATCCGTCTTACATGTAGGTATATAGTGATGTATTGCTATTGAATGCTTTCTCTTTCTTACTTACTGCTCTGCTGTCACTGAATTTTTTATTCATCTTAACGACAGTATTATTCCACATCCTGCTAGAATGCCGTATGTACCTAGAATTTAATATGTAGCAAATGATTTCTTGATGGTTGAACGAGGAAATAATGCTTGAAATTTAAAACAGAAGTCACATGGGGCTTGGTGAATGTAGTTATGACGGAGTTTTCAGCTTGTCCGCGTGCTTGCACCATTATTGTTTAGTAGTATCTATACATAGCTACATCTATCCATTCTCCTATTTTTGAGAGTAGTCTAATAATGGAGGTCTTCTTATTTCCACGAAGTATAGCGCTACTTATTGAAAAGCCCGTTAGCTCCTTCCTTCTTCTTCTGTCTCCTTTCTATCCATCATTCTTCTTCCTTTCTCCCACTTCGCTTTGTCAAAACCAATGACTATGCGACTCGTTGAACCATGAGATTTCGTACTGGGCTTGCTTCTTAATAAAATGCTATAAGTTCCACTATTAAGAGACTACTGAAAACTCGGCTCATTCTGTGTCCGCAAAGAAACTATTCAATTCGGGAAGTTGAGCGAAATTCTCTCATTTAATTTCCCATGACTACTCCATTTCAACAGGTTCATTCATTTTTACAGTTGAGGCCCTTATAGCTGTAGAAGGAGAGAGAGAGACTTACTTGAAAAGATAAGCCCAAAGAAGTAATAGGGAAGGCCTTCTGAAGAGGCGGAACTTCTATGGACAGAACGTGTGGAGGATTTTCACTCTCTGTACCATCAAGTTCTTTAATTGGATGAAGATGGGGCATAGCTAATTCTCCAATGACCATCTTTGTGTACGTTGCATAATGATTATATATCTGTTCTATAGATGATCATTATAATGTCCAGATTTTAGTAGCTGCATTCCCCAGGATTCAAAATGATACTTGAGATTATTGAGAGTGAAATCATGCTTTGGAATTAGCTTGATTAGGCCTTTGGAAAGTTTGGCAAGACAGGATGCAATTCCAAAGACACGAAGATAGTGGACTGAGCTGGACATTACTGTTTTTTTACACTTTTCGTTGCTTATACGAAAATTTTGTCGGCCGAAGAATTGCGACTGAAAATATTACGGTTCGTGGGGTGCAAGCAGGAGGAGAAAACGGAATATAATGCGATGGAGAAAAGGGAGATGAGATGAGCTTTAATCAGGCACCATAGCAATGATTGATAGATAGAATAGAGGAGTATGGAAGCGACTCAAGATGAGTCATTAACAGGTCTGTCACTTGCCAAGATGAGACAGACTCATTTCCATTATGTTCCATGGCTACAGACTCTGTTCTCATTATGTTTCCCACTTTTATAATGTTTGTCATTGTCATAGCAATAGACCATTCTCTGCCATCCTCTGCAGCGTACGATGCGAATTTTTGCGTCATTACCTTTTTAGCAGCTATCTGAATGCGCAGTTATGGAGTTGCTGGAGGCTGTCATTGAGTTGAGACAAAGGCCTGATTGAAAATAGCAACAAACAATGACTCATTTCTTGTTGGTTAATAAGTTGAAAAATATAGTCCTACACTTCTTGAATAAATCACAATTCCTCCAAAGTTGAAGCTAGCGGTTCCTACTGTTGGGATTACGTACGAGAAAACTGTTACCACACTTGAAAAATTAGCCTGTGGCTAATAGAATAGACACGAAAACTTTGGGCTCCTCAGTTGTTTCTCTCTTAGACCATCGCAGCAGTTACTCATGGCATTTTATCTTAAGAAGCGTCTACAGGTAGTAAATAAGAGAAAGTGCGGTTTTCATGATAAGTAGTGATACGAATTATAAGTGAATCTTATTCTGTGTGAAGACAAATAATTTTAGATTTTGCTGAGCAAGTCTTCTTGTATTCCTTGGAATGATTCGACTGAGATTAAAAAGCTAATAATTCATTCAGTTGGTAAAACCTGTAACTTGTTCAGATCTTTATGTGTATAAATGTGACGAATATGAAACCACACCGACCCACGTTTCCCCCCTTTTCTCAGTAGTTCCTCGCATGAAGGGATGGCTATTCGTCTAATCAGAAAGTGCTATCATTATCAAAACTTGTATGAAAAACTTGCAAATTTCTCTAAAAATTTAGCTGCCCTCATAGTAGCTACCTCCTAAGATTGTCCTCTCAGTGGGACATGGTGGGTTTCCAGGCTTCATAAGATGATGCTTTTGGCCTTCAAACTTTCTCTTTACCTTTTTCTAAATAACTTACCTCATGCAAAATCCTATGGGAAGGAAATATGAGAACATAAAAGATTTAATCCCATTGCTTCTACGCTCCTCTAACGCTAAGGTTTTTGATGCAACCCATCCGCCTTAAAATTTTTCATTGCAGCACATTCATTTAAAGCTTGCATGTTCACAACTGTTATGCAGTAAAGTCTACTTTGACTTGCATTATGCACTTCTGCACATACATTTGTGCGCTTTGCGGTTCTTAGTTTCGAGTAACACTTGGTTCCGGCAAGGACACGCATGTTTACTTGCATTTGGAATAGTGGAACCTGAACTTTAGTTCCTTTCTGCGTGAACATCAAGCATCCGCATCAATACAACAACGATCCAAACATATCCAAACATTTTGAGCCTACGAGAGTTTACTAATGACTTTTGATTAAAAAGGCCCGCACCTATTTCTGTTCCTGTAGATGTTTCGTAAGATGCAAAATCTTTACTTGGTTTTATGACTCGAAGTAAATATATTTGAATAAATTGAAATCAAACCGCATACAATTTTACTGAGTGTTCCCCAAGGCCTGGAGGAAGAATTTATTGGATTGAAGTAAGAATATTTTGACTATCTAACGTAGCACAATAAGAAATATAATACAAACGCTGGACCTAAATTTTCTGTAATTTGCAAAATGCGTCCCCGCGGAATTTACCGTACAGTTTATGAGTTTGTCATTGTAACAGCTGTAAACAAAGTGTGGAGGCAACTGCACTTGAGTAAGCCTCCAGGCTATTACTATCACGTAAAAGTAAATGCTCTTTCAGACATACCAAAGCTCGCAGGCTCCTCCAAGGAAATTTATTGCTTTGATCCATATGTGACTATACCTATAGGGAGCTACATGTTCGTTCAATGGAGCTCTTGTTAGCGTGACAGCATCAGAGGAGAAAAACGCAATGTCTCACTCTGTCCTACTTTCTTCTCCTTCTTTGGTAGAAAAACTAGCAATCTCATATGTAGACTCCATTACTATGGCAAAGTGTATAAAGACTTGTTCGACGCTGTAGGCCTTTTATGGAGCTTTTGGCATCCCTATTATTACCACTGAACATCTCACGCTGTCCTCATGAAGGAGGTAGCTAAAGTCTTTCTCCAAAAAAGTAATTAATTCAGGATCCATTTTCTTAAGAACCTCTTGGATATTCTGGACCATTAATGATGAAGATGATAAGTAGTTCATGATATCTTGTGAAATTCCCTCATAAATATTCTCCCGAATGCCATAATAATCGTCCTTCTAGTGACTACTAAGCCAAATCTACTGCCATAGCTACGTCTGTACTTTTTTCGCATCTTCCAGCTAGCTACTTTATTTGTTTGAAGCTGCTATGGGTACGGGTATGGAGGTAACTGAGAAAAAATATTGGGCTTTGAAGAAAAAACCCTGATAATAAAAAGTAGTTCTGTACTGGCCCAGTCCTATAATTTCAAGCCGAGCAGCAGCAGCATACTATTTTTCGTTATTTTTCCCTGTAAAATATATGGGCGAAACATGCATTATTATTACTGCACAGGGGGTACAGCAGGGCGAGCTCTGGTCGAACCGAAGATACATTTGACACATTTCATGACTACCGTCGACTTGCATTATCATCAACATCCCTTGGCAGATATGTATCCTCAGCAATGTCAGGAATACATGAAATGCTCCCATTCCCCCTATTCCACAGCAGTGAGTCCCAGTGAAATTTCATTACATTTCCTGTCACAATTTATTACCCTTTGTGGTTCTCCTGTGCTTCATACGTATGCAAACTCCTGACGTGACTACTCATGGTTTCTTCGCTCTACAGAATAAGACGCCAAGAGCTATTTCCCAGTATCAGTTTACTCATTGCCGCTTAGCTATGCTAGACAAGGTCGGAACTCAAATAATTAATAAATGGAGTTACTCTGTGCTAATGATCTCCACTACTTTGTGATTGATGAAGCAAAATGCAATGAAAATCAGCGAACGACAGAGTAAATAGAATTAAAGACACCTTTCC
>JAQFYD010000729.1:0-15783 GCA_034694225.1 Bourletiella hortensis | reverse complement strand
AGATAAGACACAGAACGTCCCATCAAGTAGACCTGTAGTGCTCAAACACACCTTAAATTTATTATTATGAAGATTATGGAGAAGTGTCTTTCTATTGTATGGTGCTGATTCTATGTTGAGGGGCAAATGATAAGGACGTTATCGCTGAATTTCTTACTGTATCTAACCTGTAAGCCCGTTCAGTGCAGTGTTCCCGTCATTATGACAGCAACATGTAAATGGCATGTGCCCTGAAACACAGAAAATGTGGTTTTGATACTAGCTACCGAGATTCGTTGCCATATCCATGTGAATTTATGCTGTAATTTGCACTAATTCTAGCAATGAACTTTGACTGGCATTGGACAAGGTTTGCCTGCAATGCTACAACATTACTTTTGTCAATATTCCTCATACTAATAGAGATGCTTGATCTGGTTCTGTTTACCAAGCCCCACTGCCCTTTGACAAGATTCAACCAATGGGACAGGAAATGGTAGAAGTTGTTAGGAGCTATTTTATGGAAATTGTGTCAGTTGGAAACAAGTGCTCAGCTACTAAACCTACTAACTGTGGGGAAGGCCGCGTAGTTGACAATTAAGAACGTTAAATCTTATCAGAGGATTTTACTATTCACGGTTAAGATCTGTGTCAGTCTAGTGTAACTACTTGTGTATATTCACAGGACAATTGGAAATAGTCCAAATTTTCTACAGCGGATATGTCAGTTCCCAACTAGCAAGCAAGACTTTTCAGTTAGCACTCTCTTCTTGTCCTCTGGTTGGTCCAGTAACCATGTAAAAGGTCTTGGTTGCGACATTACCATCCAAAAGTGAACATCCCCTTGGTGGATTTTATCTTAAGGAAAAGCACAATTATTAAAGACCAACAGGAGATTTTATTCGAAAGAGAAAGTTGTGAAATAATTGCTCCCAATGGCTTGCCACAAAAACAACAACTGCAACTAAAACTTTGAGAGCAGTGCAGAAAAGCAGAGAAGTCCAAGAGACATGAGTGTCGATTTCTTCTGTATTATTGTACAGCTCACACTTGAAACGCGTTAAAGTAGTTTGTTCAAAGCGTATATTTACCATTTAAATTATTCGGCACTGCTACTACTGCCACTGCTACAACCAGTATTTCTACTAACATACGAGTCAAGATTAATGGTATTCTAATAACAAAGGCCCAACATACAGAAAGTGCGCGGTATCTGTAACTTTTCAAACCATTATTATTATTGTTATTATTATTTCTATAAACGTAAATGAATTTGCTACAGATGGTTGCACAAAGAAACGATGTTCATGTTGCTGTAGCTACAACTAAAGATGATGCTCATGTGTTGGCGCTTATGTAAAGTTGTACCACTTGTTGTTCTATTCTTCCCATCCTCACCATGGTTATGTCCATTCATCAAATGTCGTTCGTCGCTCCAAAATTTGTTATTACGACAGAAATAATTATGACAGATGATTCCGTTCGACTATGCAGTAGTAAACATGTGCTGACAGACTTATTACGTTTGTATGCTCATTGAGCCTGAGCTACTAAACACCTTGAGTGAATGTTGTGGGATGTGGTCCATACACCCATTACTATTAAGCTACTGATGAGTTCCTTGTCTGTGGAGCATTGAAAAAAGTCAATCATCATGGTTTCAAAAGATATCACTGAAGCACGACGGAACATTTGCCGATACTCCACATATATTTTGCTCATTTGATGAGCATAGAGCTCATATAATCGCTTTCATGCATTATCGCCATCGCTATTCAGTCAAGCTTTTTACGTCGAGTCACCATTTAGGAAAAGGGTTCAGATGATGCAACTTATTATAGCTAAGCTATTCCAAGTGAAAACAGAATTGGGAACAACCAGCCACATTATCTATAGTCAGTCCAAGCGAGCTAGTTGGGACCACAAGTTATTATTATTGTTCGCTTCCTAACCATTAGATTTAATCCATTCTTTGCCGCAATGATGAATCGAATAAGCAGCATCTTCCGCCATTGGAATTTTTTTGTTGATTCAACTGCCGAAAGGACAGCAATTATTACGCACAAAGCAAATAGTTTGTGTGAAACCCGGAAATATTTTATTGTCTTCTCATCTCATTGTACTTGCAACGCATATTAGACGATTGTGTATTTTTAAGTATTAATACGACGTTGTTATCCAAGAATACTTGGCTTCCAAAATTCAGATCTTATTAATGCAGGCTACCGAATCAGAGGCTCCGATTTTTATAACGAAAGTACAAATGGGAGAAGAAAAATATTTAGAAAAGACAATTGGCAGTTAAGTAAGACTGCTACGCCGTCATCTTTTCTTTCCTCGCAACCATAGTTGATGGCCCATGTGACATCGTCCGTGAAAATAAATAATTATATGACAGAATTTCCATCTCACAATGGTAAATCATCATACTGCTGCTAACTACTTGTAACTGCTTTATGAGAAATCTCTAAAAAATCCTTCATTGGCTTCTCACTTTTATGTGAGTTGCTAACATAGCCCACCACAGATAATTCGTTTGATGCCATATATTGTTGTTTATGATGTCAAGACTACAAGCATAAGGGAACGAAAAAATCGACAGCGTAATGTATTGTACAGTGCGGGAACATCTAGATGACAAACTTAGGTGATAGTTATTACGCTGAATTATTTTTTCACATGAAGAGGCAAGGGCTATTTTGATAACGATGAGGTAAGACCCAAGCAGTACGATCCTTTTAGGTAATTTTAATTTCTCATTTTGTTTTTGTTTTCCTCGCATGCGACATTGAGCCGTGGAATGCCATGTCATCTTCATAGTGGTCATTATGAGGAGGACTATCTGTGGTGTAATTTTTTAGAATGAAGATTGTCGTGCATCTGAGAGCGTCACTTTTATGATGTCAACGACGTTGGTGACGGCGCATCATCGTCGTCACCATCATCATTACAGTTGACAAGCATTGACGATGCTGATAATGGTGAATAGTAGCCACAGAGAGACCTTGTGCTTTGTCCTATGATGTTCTTTGAGTTTCACATTGAACAAACGGGCGAGTAGTGTTCGCGCACCTTAATGGCCGCTGTGCAATTTCTGAGTCATACCGTTCAATGGATTGAAAAACCTCAAAATGTCATTCTTACTTAATAATATTTACGCTTGATGCTTCATCATATTTCATCATCATCTTCAGCCGCTGCAATGCGGTGGTGTTCAGGTCTCGAAGATTCATACGCATACAGAGTAGCTATGTCATACAATTAAAATAAGGTTCCTTTCATTTTCAATGAAACTTTTTCATTAATAATAATAGCAAGCTGAATATAATCGATATACTGATTCTGTCTCATCTATTATGGCCAGTAATGGTGCCACCGCCCACCTTGTAGTAATCTAGAATACTTTGAAGAGCTTAATGTGCTTCTCGTGTCCTAACTACTGCACATGAGGGGCTGAACAGCTAAGGCAGTTGCAATGTTGATATTATGCCGCGGCTAGCAATTAAGTGGCAGGAGTGAAATTCTATGATGAGGAGACCCGTAATTAACATTGGGAAAATGCTAATTTGCAACTCGCTGAAACATACTCAATAGTACAGTATGGGCCAAGTGATCAAATAAACATAAAAAGTGGTTAATGAATGCCCGTCTTTTTCTAACGGAGACTCATGTAGTACTCATTTTGTTGTAACACAGTAATCATAGCCAGCATGATGATGCTGACAGTGATGATGCTAACTTGTAAGTGAAGCAGAGAGTAGAACAGGAGCTTCCAACTTAATGTACCATGGGGCCGTTTAAATTAAAAATGGACAGAAAAAAGGAAAATTGATGGCTTTACTTGATGGACTGTTATGCTATGCTTCCACAGTGGTCATAGCTATATGTACGCTTGCCAATGTAATTATTATTATTGTTACTGGGAACTACTACCGCTGCTGTTTGGTCAAGTTTTGTGGATGGATGGTTTACGATGATTATGATGATGATGGTTCTTGTTTTCTCTCTCATTTTCCCATTGTCCTCCTTACGGAGCATCGCTCTTCTTGATTTACTCTTTTCTAAGCGTCGTAGTGGGAATTCTTTCCAGTCGGGAGGAGGAAAATATTGTAAATAGCATGGGACATACTTAGTCCAGTTGCATGGTGCTAAATGGCATAGTAACTAAATTTCCAAGAGCTTCACACAGCAAGCAAAGCTCATTGCCATGGGAGAGAGAAATACACGTGCTACTTAAATGTATTCAGATAACATATGATTGGAATTTTACGACCCAGAGAGAGAGGTAAAGGATTGTAACTATCTGTCTTCCCGGGAATAAAATATGGACCAATTAAAAATGACAGTGGTCATTGCATTAACAACATGGAATGCCAGATTCAAGCGTGGCTATTAGTAACGGTATAGTCATTGGGGATGAAAATGGCAAAAAAATTGTTGGACGATGCATTTTTCTGGCAAATTAGGACAACTTATTTCGCAGTCATGAGGGCCATGCTGGTTGCTTTGATGTTTGATGTTGAACCTGTGCTGCGTGCAAAAGCTTCATAGCTAAATTTTGCACGGAAGCAGCGGGTCCGCATATAAACCACAACAATAATACCATAAACTTCGGAAATAAAGGGATGCATGAGCCGCAAGTGTGTTCTCTCATGGAATTAACATGATTGAGAAAAATTAATTTGCAAGTATACACTCTCCTTATTGTGGATGGAAACTCGAGCAAATTTTCCATGTGGATGTTTTGATGAGCGCTTGATCAATTATTGGATTATTTGTTCCGTCTGTGTTTTTTAGTAATGAAAGTAGCACAATGTATTCCTATATACCTACGTGAGCTCTACATTGTCAAGAGTGGGCAGGAGGCTCGTAATTTTTCATTTGTGACTAGCATACTACAACTACAACAAACACACATACGCGTCATGCTCCGTGCTCTGAAGTTTCTCTAAAAATGATAACAATGCAGGAGCAATTCCGGAGATTAGATGCATGAACTCTCAGGCCCACGTAGCGTAATATGATTAAATGATGAAAAAGGAAAACTTTGTTCTGATGTTACGTACAACACAGTGTGATGCTCATGATCATGCTAATCACACACGGACGGACTTATTGCCATCATACAAATGAACTACGTCCTTTTTTTTCGAAAACACAACTATATATAATTAAATGACAGTGATAATGAATGGCAATATACCGCGACACAGAGTTGTACGTCACTGGGTACTTAATTTTTGTCTCACTCATTCATTTAATTGCATTTAGTGTTAACGATCTGGAAAATAACAAATATCCTCATCCCATGTATTCTCCCACCGTAGCTATGAATGCCCTACTTTATCTCTCACATGAGTCACACTCCTGTGTCCTATACGACAACAACATGTATGGCTTTAAAGGGAAGTCCTATTATTTCTAACGTGACAGGCTTTAGTAGGAACCCACAATAATATTCATAACAACGGGGAACACGTTTAGAAGACGTTACGGCTCGTGACGATACTAAATTTCAATGAGATCTGGTGGTAGTGTTTGTGCGTGTGTGTGTAGCTATATGTCAGGATTAAACCTCTCTCTTTACGCAGTGACTTCTGCAGCATTTTCCATATTAAAAGATAATTGGAAAATAAAAGGGGAAGAAAATTTCGGGGTATTTATCCTCACGGCACGCTAGAAGCTCATTTTCTCAATGTTCGTATAGTATAGTAGTATAGCTAAAATGATTGAACCTCAGACGGCCAGCTCCCAGGTTTCCACAAGGCTTTCGCAGGAGGGGACACTAAACACAAGAATGGCTCCTCACAATGTATGTCAAACGGACGTTAGCTTGCTTGATCATCCCGTAGCAGCAACCTACATTCGAAAGTGTTTCAATATTGAAAAAAGTATGGTCCAACTCATTCACCATAGGATGAATTCCTACTTTTCTTTCTCTCATGCAATGTTTTTCTGTCCATCAAAGGTCAAAATGCCGTGCTCGCATAAGCGGGATTAATTTGTCTAAATGTTGGGATGGCAGTCATTCTTTAAATGAGGGAATATCATCTGTAGTTATAGAGGGCCATGAGAAAGTACAATTCCTCACGTATCTACGTGCATCATTTCCTAATGTGAAAAAAGTCAATGAGGGCGTCATGTTCCCTATGCTATCATATCCTTAGTGGGAGATGGGGAAATTGAACCAAGTTAAGAACCATATCATCCCCATCCTCTTGTGAATCCTGTAACTTTTGCCAAGTTCAAAGTCACTAATAATAAGTAGTTCACCTTCAATAGCTTGCGCCAAGTCTAAATCCAGGTTTATTATTCTTAAAAAGTTTTTTATTACCTCAACTGCACTTCCTAAAGTGGAGAGTAAAAATTAGACCAACTGCAATTATACACATTTCCGCATAGGACGCATAATAATAAGGCTGACATAGTTACTTTACCTTATAGGGTGGTGTGCTGAATAAGATACAAATCATATCGACGAGACATCACCATGTTGCAAGCCTTTTAGCAGAGACGGTGATTGTCAACGCAGAGATCAAGCTCTGATTATTTCACAAATCCGACGCTGATGACAGACTCACTGCCCGGAAGTGAAGGGGCATAACGAACGGCCAAATTGTAGCTTATAATACATTCAAAGGAGGCCTGACTGCGCATTAAGTCTACACATGCTTCCTTATACGCCTCTAAAAGTGACAGAACAATAATAATAATTAAAAACTCCTCTCCGCGCTCCTGAGGTGTTCTATATTTTAATTTTGTCACACTCCCATTCTTCTCTGCTTGAATTATTTCACATTTGCGTAAATGACACATGCTCCCACGTACTGCAGCAAAATCTTCCGCTCCAGAAATTATTTTTCAAATATTTAAGTACAGGATGAATGACTCTGTACTTTAATGCATCTGTGACGTACTTGGAAGCAAAGTGTCGATCTTTGGTTCAATTTCATGGTGTTATGAACCCTTAAATGTCAATAATTATTATTATGACTTGATGCTTCTACACAGGTTAACGACAACGTAAGAGAAAAAAATACACACACACGCATAAGGCTGAACGGATTTCCGGAAGTTTGAAAAGATAATCGTACAAATAGACCATAAATATATTTCCGTAGCATTTTAGCAGCTCTGTACAAAAAATTCACATCAATTGCCGTCAAAGGTTTTCACCTTCTTCCGCTCCTAACCTGCCATAGAGGAAATGACGAAAAAATTGCACGACATACAATACCATCCTTGTAATTATTACTTCAAGCTCACACAGAGAAACAACTGTATTTGACCAGAAGATAGGAACATGAAGATAGCTGATACCTTCTGTAAAATATGGCATGGTTGTATAAGCTATGGCTACCTGTGACAGAAGGGGTAGCAATATTTTACGCCATAAACCAAGACTCGATATAGCTACTGTTTTTTGAGGCGTGAAGTATTTTGCAAGCATTATCAAACACACGAGATGGAAGAGCCTTCTTACATTATTATCATCTTAACAATTCAAGAACTTTACTCTCCTGCGCATGAAATTTCACACATTTCGTTCAGAAGACACGCAAAGGCTTTTAGCAAGTGAAGACTATAGACTACCAATATGTGCAAAAGCTATGCTCCATTACTCGGTGGTTACCACGTAAAACCTGCTGTTTTGCCACTAAAATTACAGTGTACCCTGCTGCAGAAGGTATCATAAAAGAGGCGATGATTGCTCCAAGTAAGTTGTAGTAACCAAGAAAGCAATTAAAGCATAATGGTAGCAATAGAACTATCATCCTAGTATACAATGAACGAAATGAGCTTGAGAAACATGTATTTTTCATAGTTTGATGGAGCTTGAAATGGAAAAATGAATTGCTACTGTAGCAAGAAGAAGAAGAATGAGACGGTTCTGTGTCTAAGGTGGTGATCTTTCTGAATCAGATAAGGCCTCAGTTGGATATTCTGCCATACTCATCCTTCACGATTTTACGGTTACTCTAACGAGTTGCTAACTTGTTGTTGCGAAAGGGCCAAGAAATGTATACACAACAGGGATGAGCTTCATGGTCTACACACAGTCTAGATTGTTTGAAAGCGCCGCAGAAATAATTGGGAATGCTCTGAATTTTGTGGTTTGTTGTTGAAAAGTAAAACCTAACTCACTTTTCTTTGACATATCAACGAGGCGAAGGGATTGAATAGTCAGTCAACCGTGGAATGAGGAGATGCCAATGGAGGCATAGCTATACATCTTGCTTGTTCTTGTCGACTGTGTATTCACTATAGGAGCATATTACTCACTTTTAAGGAATGTAGGCAGCCATTGCAAGTAAACCAATTCGCACTCCTGCAAAGTCAGATCGGAGTTGTATACAAACTTTGCATGTATTTAGCATGCTTGATTGCTACGTAATAATGGGCCGGTAAGCAGAACGAAAAATATGCTGCTTTGTGTGAAAAAAGCTATTTTCCAACTTCACACCTGTCTAACAAACGGCCACTTGCTATTCCAAAAAAAAACACTCCTCTTGTTCCTCTTCTCCTTCATCATCTTCAAGTACTCTCATTCTTCTTGAGAGATTCATTCCTAAATTTACTCTCGTCCTATTATTGCTTCCATTACTCTCAGCGGTAGTAGTTAGTTTCACTCTTTCAAATCTATTACGTAACTACATGTCACAAAGGATGATGAAGATGACGATCCTCAACTTAAATAGAAACCCTTCCATCAAGGGGTTTCTTAACAATAAACATAATAAGGACAGCTAAGCAGGCGAAGAGCAACCATCTCATGTCGTGAGGTATATGAGCCACTGTACCATACCATGAGACATAAAAAAGTAACGAGCTGAGATGATGCACGAAAGCGGATGGCAAAACATGAAATAAGTAGCAGGCTTTTACACTTTGAACTGGGTTGCTCCCTAAATTAGTGCCATTTTCACTTAACTTTTTATGGCATAGTTCTTTGGAGGCGGGACAGATTTTACAGTATTATACACTACTCATACTTTTGGGCGATTACTACCAGCATGGAGATTTCAGCCTCTTGTTCACATTAAAATATGAGGCGAAAGCTTACAATGGTTCTGACTGACCTGTCGTATCCCACTGAAATTCCCAGAACATTTGTCACCCGAGCTAATGCAAAGAAGGTGACTAAATCAATCACGTGGCAGCTGCCATTACATGAGCCAGAAGAGATCAGCACACCCTGGAATATGTAATTAGCGGCACTCCCATGTATTCATAATAACAATGACCTGGAGAAGTTGCACTTAATCATGGTGATGATGAGTGTATCCTCAAGTCAGGTCTTTCCCTCATATTCTAAAGACTACAGTAGGAGTGACTAATTTTCATTGTAAATAGATTTATTGCTCTTTCAACCTTTTATCTTCATGTTCCGCTCAAGAACAAGAGAATCATGGGGGTCGGTCTGTGAAAGTAACCATGCCAGTAGCTAGATGGATTTGAGAAAAGCTGAAATTAAACTTTTACATTATGAGCTGTACATTGAAGTAATAATAACTTTTAAGGTCTGTCAGACTTTTTACTTTACACACATGAGTCGGATAGCGGTAGCGGATTCATTACACCGGAATCACTCATTTTGAACAGTTTTCCTCGTCAGTTGGCAGATCATAGGTATGTACACACATGAGTAATAGAAAAGATTATAAGGAAGCTCTTGATGGACTCAAGTTGTTTGTAAACAAATCCACATGATCATCTCCCATCAAAATTAATCAAAGTAAGAGAGGGGGCGTGTGTTTCTGAATCATGGGTAGATTAATTAGAGCTTCACTGACGGCAGGGTAGGTATCAGTGTCTAATTTTTACGTGTATGAGTAGAGATTTTAATCAAATCTGACAGCAGGAGCAGAAGCAAGCATGAGAGAGACAGTAATAATAGAGGCGTTTGGCCTCATGCCCTCTCACTCAGTTCGAGATCAGATAATCATAATGATTAAGGAATGTTGCAATCACTCCGTTATCTTCTTGTTAAAATTTATGAAATATTAATTCAGAACAGTTTTTCATTTTATATTTAATATGAACAAGAGACGTTAGAGCTATTGGGGAATAAATTTATTAGACTTGTCTCATAAAGTTTCTTCTGAACCATTCCTATAAGCAGGCGAAGTGATGGAAACTACAGGGTCGGCCATACTGCTGTTATATTGTCTTGCCTGCCTTTACGCAATAATAGCCAGTGTCAGACTTGGGATACAATGTAATGTTATCATAAGAGATTTAACATTTGCAACTTAAATAATAATTGCTCCCAATTTTATGAACGACAGGAATTTTTACAGTTTGTCCTCTGTCTCATCTGGCTGATGAGACTCGTAAATTTAAGAGGATTCAGCCTGTTGCATAAGCTTGTGTGATTCATAAAGTTTCATATAATTTGGCCGAGTTAAAAGTACAATGTGTTAAATAATCAGCCTTGAATGCCATGTTTTCACAGTTTCAGCATCCTTTGATGGACAGAGGAACCGTATAAAATGTACTTAAGGAGCATAGAAGGATACTTTGAGAGGCTTTAAAAGACTCTCAGGAAATTGCACACAGTAGTGTTTCTATCTGAATGGGACACATTAGTATAAAGTCACGATTCACGAATAGAGCCAATTGCAACAAAGAATAATATAAAGGTAAGATAGATAGGTAGACCAGTATCAGAGACACAGGTCTACATTGTCACAACCCATCACTGTCTATGGTAAAACAAGCAGCTCACGTACAGCGAAATATTTCGCGAACTTGAAATCACGACGATGGAAAGTCAAAACCGCATGTCAGTTTAAGAGAATAATAACTGTGAGGAAATCATCCACTGAAATGAAGGACACATATGTATTGTATGAGACAGTTGAAGCTGATGATGATGACGACGCTGAAGACGTGATTTCAGTTCCCATGTGACCGTAAGTGTCAATTTGAAGGAGTAGTCCTGTTATGAATAACCGTAGTAGTGTTACAAGAATTCGGACGAATTATAATAGCAATTTAATCATAGAAATTTTGTAGCTTACTCACATATTCATAACGATAATCAGAAAGGAATTTAAGATTGTCGGCAGGGGCTCAACATGAGGTCCTGGAGATAGTTTAGATAGGGCTGAGACAGTTTTCCTTACATATTAGAGTGCTTCCCAGCATGTTGTATATACCTGGGAGAGGTTTTTCGGATGAATTTCCTTAGGATGACGAGGACGAAAACGTAGACAGGCGGGTGTGTTCTTCCCTTTAAAAGGGATAAGTATTATGGAAAATGCCTGCAATTTTCGTCGACATTTTTATAGGAATGCCGGCAGTCATCAGTGGAGGCTTAATGGTAGCAGGGGTGGCACCCTCCGATTGCACTATTGCATTTCCCAGACGACTGGCTTCATAAGCATTCCCATGTTCTTATTCAAATGATCTGATTTAATGACATAGTAAATTGTAAGGGAGGACCAAGAATGAGAAAAAGAAGAAGAAGAAGAAGAGCAGGAGTGTATAAGCAATTTATAAGTCATTGCTCAAGGGTCAAGGCCAGTCTGTAAAACATCAACAACATCCTCCGCACATGTGGTTACAATTTTCCCAGTCTGCACTGCAATAGTGCAATGTAATGCGTGACCGGTCCACTCTGGGTTTGTGTGGAATCCAAAATCCTCTGTCTGGTGTACGCAATTTGCTGATAACAGGTTGCTGTAATGAGAGTGAGCAATTTAGTCGTTGGATTTAATGCGGGTAATTTCCGCTCCTGAAGTTACTCTTGTTTGCACTTCCAGAAGAATGATTTCCCTCGTGGTAATTCATGCGTTGACGATGCATTTTCTTCCCGTGATTTATCGTTTTAAAAGTATGCAGTACTTCTCCCATGCCGCTATGGTGTCTGAGCTTAAAATTCTTTTCAACAACAAATGATGCACAATTTACGGAAGTAAGATTATTTCCTTCCTGTAACATACACTCCTGGACACTGTGTTCTAATGTTTCAAAGCTTAATACATATGAAGTGAGCGGACGGACAGTATGACGACATCAGCCCTTGGTTACCGTCATGATAATAATATTAATAATATACGTGAAAGGTCCATACCACTTTGCCATTGTAACACTGAATTTGGCTAAAATTTCAAGAACAAACATAAAGGCTTATATTAGCTATGGGCAAAGGTTATTAAAAGTGAGAAATATGGGTTCAGAATGAAGCTAATTGGCCCCTTTGGCTCCCTCATACGGGTTGATTATAAATCCTTAAAGGGAATATAATTTTGGGCCCATTGTTCATAAATTTCTATTGATTTGCACGTTAGACATGGAAACCTTGTTAGGATTATCTCGAAACTCCCTTACGTTTTGGCTAAAATGCAATAACTTACAGTAAAAGAAGGTCCTTCTAATTACTTGGGCAAAGTCAACAATGGGCTTAGTTAGTAAATGATCTCCACAAGTCCGGCGGACTTGCTTGTAATTTAAATCCTCCACTGGTGGTTACTACCAACAATCATTCATTTTTCTGCTCCATGCTTAACAAACCACATGATATGCAGTTCTATGGTCCTTAATTATTGACCTTTGCATGTAAGCCGTATGCAATTATTTGCTGCTTGGTGGAAACAATTGCTGGAGAGTTAGGTGAAACTTGAGAATGGATGGGAATTAACAAGAAGAAGATGAAACAGAGAAAAGAGTAGTTTACTTGTCTTCTTGAGAACCTCTTTTGTTCCTTTCATTGCATAATTAGATGGGAATGATCATAGGAGAAAAGGTGAGGTAAATAATGACTCACATTTTGGGAATTACAAAGGACGAGGATAAATATGCACGGTGAGCCAGATGAAATAGAAATTTGCATAGGGGTGCATTACCGTCCGTTTAATCTGTACAGAAAACAACAACAGCAACAACACCAGCTAACTAAATTTCCAACAGCATTTGCCTAAATTGCACGCATTCACACACATCCTCAGAGTCAGACAGCGTGTAGATACATACAGGGTTTCACCCAAGATCCCCTTCTTGCATGGATAATCATAAAGCTTTCCCACAGGGTCAAAATGTCTATAATTATGCTTATGTGTACATTCTGAATAGCTGGTTTCAATTTCCTTGGTCCATAAGGAACAGCATATGAAGAGGTTAAAATTAACTGAAATTATTTAATAGCAAAAGTGATTGTATTTTTCCTCCTCCTGCCCAGCCATCTCAACAACAGCTCTGCTTCCACTGAATGAGTCATACAAATCACCGTAAGTAGCTCTGTAATGTTGCTGACCCTGAGAGACATTCAAAGTCAACAATAGCTATGAGCAAGACAAATGAAATGCATCTGGTTTTTCAATTTATCCTCATCGTCTACTGTATTTATGTCTCATGTTATTAGCTGCTACTACACCTCTTCATTCTCAGGAGAATCCAGGCCTTTAGAACTGGGAGGGATATTACATGCGTGGACGCACACATGCACAAAAAATTCTCAAGTAAATCAATTTGGAAAAAATAAATGGACAAATTGCTTTTGTTGTGAATTCATGACTGGATAATCTATGGTGTTCCTGTGTTAATTTTTGTAAGAAATAATGCAAATGAATACTTTAGGTAGTAGACGGAGATGAGCCAGGATAATTATTTTCTCACATCATCATTATTCCTATGAACATTATAATGAATATTACTAGAAACTTTCTGTAGCCGTTTTAAACTTGGTATGGCACCTGTATGTTGATGATGATATTGTGTGGGAATAATGACGACATTTGCTATCACAATAACCATACTTCTCACGTTAACTCACGTCATTGATAAAATCAGCTGCAGCTCCTAAGAGTTTTCCTCACACCCCCACAAGGCTTTCTGGGTCAGTTGGAAAGAATAAGGTAGAAGAAATGTATCTAGCTATAACTGTGCAATGAGTTTCCGGATTTGAAAGAAAAAATCATATAATTGTATGGGCAACGGGTCATTCAGTACTTTTTTTCATTATAGCAAGTATTCCTTCAGTGCTGTTCAGACTGTTGGGTCATGACTATAATAATTTTGTGACTATAAAGGCATCCGAAATGTATCTCGAGGATTAGTCATGATGATGTCCTCCTCTTGCATGCAATTCAGGATGAATCTGCATCTCATGAATGCTTGCATTCATACCGTCGTTGTCGTCGTTACTCTGAAAGTTTTCATTATTCTTCATGACGACATGAGAACGAGAACGAAGAATGTTCAAACTGCATACAACAAGGGTTAAAGGGAGTCACCCCAACCATGGATTTTGCAATGCAGATAGTAGCTTTTGCTATTTGTGCCAAAATCCAGTTCAAAGGTTTACTAGAATAACCAAGATTTTTAATGTGTTAGTAGAAGGGTGGAATTCATAAAAGAGAAGCTTGGGAAAGGCTTTCCTATTTAAAAGTCATGGCGGATGCCTCAATTCACAAACATGAGCATGAGGTCATGTCTCTGTGACTTGTTTCACTCGGTCATCACCATCATAATTATCACTAGTTGTGTGCATACTATCATGACAGCAGCAAACCCCATTAGAGGAGAAATGCATTGTTGCTTTTGAAGTACAACATCATCTTCTGCTTCTTCTTGTCTATTCAAAATAGCGTATCTTTTGTGGAAAGGGAAACGCTAGTGCTACTCTCATGTCGTCTCATATCCTCCTACATACATGGACACACAAATAGTGCTACAGAGTCATATGAAAATCCGCATACAAACTCGAGAGAGAAATGACTAATAATAATGGAGTAATTTATGAATAATTCAAATATGGGCCTGTCAAAAACTTGCATAACGCCATTAAACGGATAATTCTATGTCAGCAGTAGATTAAATATGGTGTGCAGTTAATTAAAACAATATGGTGCAGAGTACATATACCTGCTGAACTATATAACAATGGGAACAACAAGTAGGAGGGAGGCGGATTGGACTCACCTTTAAGCTCTTGTATTTATAATATGATGAAAAAAGGACGATGTCACGCACAGTAACGCTTTTACCTTTTTCCGACAATAATCAAAGGGAAATCACGAGAGTCTCTGTTGTAGTATGTGTCAGCACATTGCAATCTCCTCTCTATGAACAACGAGCTAATTTATGCATGGTTTCCAAATCCATGCGGATAAAGGAGAGTATAGTTACCACTTTAAGGAGGAACAGGAGGACATGTTTAGTATCAACATCAAGAACAACAACAACCATGTCATGCCTGCTACACGCATCCTTATTTTACTCAAGAAAATTCAATCAAAGCCTCTCTGTTGGAAAGTGCGAAATTAATTAATGGGCATGTGCTTTAAAAATGCATGATTTATCACATCATCAATTTATTGCACTAATAAACTTTACGTGAAGGCTGAGCATACACCATATGTCCAAGATGTTCGGCCGAAGCATAGCATTATAATTACGTTGCGTCAGACAGAAGCAGCGGCAGAAGTGGTCCATGTTATTGTTGCCTCAGTTTCTGATATTATTATAACTTCCATAACTTTCTGGGCTGCCATTACAACACAGGAAGGAGCAGCTACATAATGATGTCCTTTGACTTTACTACAACGAACCCGATGGGTCGACTTTTGGGCGAAAAAGTCACCAAAACTGATGCGCGGTCCCATCCTTTAGTTAGCTTTAGTTAGCTTGACATAATAGAAATAAACCACGGTAAAAATAATTAATCTGTCACTTGGACCAACTATAGATGCGTTGAGTGTAATAATAATTACGGTAAAATATTACGCACGATTCACAAAGAAAAAGTTACAAAATAGAAGCAAGGGCGAGAAATGACTGACATTAAATGATTGTCGTGAG
>JAQFYD010000728.1:0-15799 GCA_034694225.1 Bourletiella hortensis | reverse complement strand
AGAAGTGAGGAGGGTTAAAATGTGAATAATTAAATATCTGAATATGTGGATGTGTAATGAGTGTGATGATGGTAGGGGTGGAGACATGAATTATATAGTTTTGTAATTATAAAGGAGAAAAGGATTTGGTGGCCTCTTTAATTTTAATGAGCGCATTATCTGGGGGCCAGTCAGCCAGAGAGGGAGAAATATATTTCTCTTCTTCTTCTCCTTCTTTTTCTCTCTCTTCTCCTCTGTCTACTACTATTGTGATAACAATAATAGTTGGAGGAGAAAAGTCTTTTCACTTTCTCTCTCTCTAGCTCTCTGCCTCTTCAGAAAATGCATCCTAAGTCGGCTAAAAGGATTATTATTTTTATTATTTATTGCTAGCTGAAGAGAAAAGAATTCTGATTATCCTACGTACTTACCTTCTTCTATACGACCATTCTAAAACTGTAGAGGCACCCATCCCCTCTCCTGGCAACGTATGTGTGCGTGTGTGATTTCACACAGTAGAATCCGATTCTTTTCAGCATGACAGTAGCTACTAGTATGTAGTTTCAATGACAAGTAGCATAGACTTGAAATTATTGGTGCTAATTAAACTTCACCGCGTGGGCGAGTCCTTTCATAGGGAAAGTAGAATGTTATGCATGCGTGGGGAGGTTGAAAGAAATGAATAGAAATTCACGTAGCTGGAGGATGAAAGGAGTCGAGAGAGGAGATTTTTTTAGAATGCTTTCATTTGCATCTTTTATTACCATATACCTAAGTTCGACGTAGTATTGGCGGCCATGAGAGGCGGCAATTATTTTGAAGCTTGTTTATTTTTTACACTTTGGAATACAGTTTAATGTATGCAAAGGTACCTGTAGTAGTAGTAATAATGTGTACAATAAATTATGATGTCTGTACGTAGTTTCGGAAAGGAAATCTTTAATGATGACATGATTAATCATAGCTAGATGTACGAGGAATATATTATAATAAATTGGAATATCACGACGATGAAAGGGCATCATCATCTCACAATAATAATTATAATTATCAATCTTATACGCACGTATATTTTACTAGTAATAATTATTGTGTAATACAAGAACGGCAGACTTTGAGAGGCTGCAATAATATTTATAATAAATATATGACTGCTGATGGAGCTATATGGAGCTAAGGATGCGCTTAAAATAGTTATTATTATCATAGTGTGTACACAAGTTGACATCATTATGTTACCTTAGAATTCCTGTTTTGGTAGCTTATCATTTATGATTATTTTAGTAGTGAAGAAGGTGTGAACAGCCATTCGTTTGATATTATATTTTTCTCACCTGTCCTTCATTATTCGTGTCCACTGACGTGTGTCGTGTGTCTTTGTGTGAGTGCGTAATTAATTCAGTCAGAGGACAAGCATCCTTTTGTATCCCTGCTTACCTCTTTCATCATCGTGTTTACTGTAATAAGAATCACTATTATTGTCGTTTTCCGTAAAATTTTCCCGCTCACTTAAAGTGTTCACGCTATTATTGTAGTTAAAATATATTTATGTATGGAAGATCAAAAAACATTCTTCTTCTTCTTCTTCTTCTTCTTTGGCATATCATGCTGTGTGTGTAGTAAGTAAATAGAGGAATATAATATCTTGAAGGAATAGAAGAGGAGGAGGAGGAAGAGGAAGCGTGACAGGGATTTCATTTCTTCTGTGAGTCACGAGACAGGGCGTCGTCATTTTCAAAGCTTATTATTATTTCTCTTCCTTTCGCCTTGCACTTGATCCTTTCTCCCCCGCTCTCATCCTTCATTAAGACAACAAGTTTAGGAGTAAAGTAGAGGAGGAGGAGTAGGAGCAGCGTAGAGAGGAGTATCATCAGATCCTTTTTGACTTGACCGTTCATTCCTTGGCAGTTTAAATTTCCTTATAGTACGCTGTCTGGGTGAGAGTTTCTAAGCGTCTTGACGCTGTTGAATGTGGAGGAATTACTACAACACCAAAGCGTTGTAATTTAGAGGGAACCGTATATTTTTGTTGGTATCTGAGATGATTGTTATTTTTTATGACGTGAATGACGTTAGGATTATATTAATTACATTGGTTGGCAGTCTAGGAGTAAAAAATATGATGGATTAGGTCATGTCGTCAAGAGGGAGGGAATAGCTACGATGACGGGGTTTTGGAAAGTCTCTTCTTCTTTGTAAAATGATGACATGGGAGAAATTTTGCATTGTTCCAATATTATAGCGAGGCTGCCTTTGGAGTTGAAGATAGCATTATGATGCGATTTTGCTTTCCTTTCTGTAAGCATGAGACGCATCTTTCTTTGCAGAGATAGTAGCATACAGAGTCATGCCGGTCATATCATCATCATCATTTTCGTCGTCAATGTAATTTATTTGGTGAAGAGGCTTGAGAAGGATGATGATGATGATGATGAGGACGATGATTTTGACGACGAAGAGAAGAAGGTGGATGAGGGTAATAATAAGGCGAAGAGGAAGAAGAAAAAAGGAGCTTGAGTGCATTCATGTGATGTGATAGATGTCTTCATTTTCAAAGTACAGTCTATTCGTTATTCCACTCAGCTCGACGGTGTCTTGATCTCCGAGGCGCGTGTAAGACCTTCCGGTAGGTCCACGGCGTATAGTAGTAGTAGTAGCATCAGTAGTGGTAACAGTAGAAGCAGCGCTGCTAGGATTCAGATTCTCGTACGATGCATTGTTTGAGCCGGAGGAATAGTAGTAGTCACACTCTTCACTCGTCTTGTCCCACTGGGTAATTAATTATGGCACAGGAGTGAGAGCACGGGAGCGAAAGAAAGAGAGAGAGAGTGAGTGAGCGGTAGCAAGTGAACGATGGAGCGAACACGGTAAGCATAGAAAGAAAGTAAAAAAGAGCATCTTAGTATACTTACATGCATACATATAGGACTGCATTATTATTGTTGTCATAGAAGAAGAGGAGGAGGGTAAAGAAAAAAGGTAGATTTTTCACTGTGCCTGTCTGGTTGGCTGTATATAATAATTAGATTTTATGGAATGAAGGTGGAAAGGATTATTGTGTTGGCTTGATGCCTCCTTGAATAAATATTAAATAAGTGGAATAAAGGGACTAAAAGAGAAGAAGATTCCGAGTATCTCTCTTTCTTTTCTCTCCTGTTATGGCCCTGCATTTTAAATTGGCTAACTTTCATGGATGTTGGCAGTACGCCTTGTACTGAACTAGTATTGTGCATAGAGATAGATTATTACACCCATCATAGCTATAATAGCTACTATACTTGTGTACATGTTGCCATGTTGAACTTATATATGTGGCCAGATATAGCTACATACGTACGTGACAAGTGAAAGGAGAAAGGACAAGATTAGGGCGGACAGGAGGAATATATATGGTGCCAAAATGTATGACGATGATGATGAAAATGAAAACTTACATTTCGACGTGCTACTGAGATGGGAAGAGAAGTTGATTTGAACCTCCAGGAGATGCGGGAAACAGTGACACCCAATAATAGGAGGAATAGGATGGATACAAGGCATGCAGCGGCAAGTATAGCCAGAGTTTTAAAAATCACAGTCTTCCCTTCTTCTTCTTCTCCATTTTCCTCGTCTGCCCTGTCATCCGCCATTACCAGTTTTCCGTTCATATAGCTCTTCAAATATGATGGATTTGGACGGTCCTAGAAAAAAATAGAAAAGGGATATTAACTCGGATGTTTTCCCTCAGATGGGTCGTTAGAGTTTCAAGGAAGACCATTCATTTTAGAATATAATTGTAGAATTTAGTACCCCAGAGACTTGGTAAAGTAAGTTACTTGGTAAACTTGCAAATTCATGCCATAAATTTCAATTGTTCTTTAAAAAAACTTGAGTATTCAAGGTGGATTTGGTTGTAGAAGTCTCCTAGTCATAAACTTAACGTTGTTCAGATCCACATGGTATATGAGCATTTTGGAATCGATTGAATTTAGATTCTTATAAAATGTCTGGCTGGTGTAACAAAATAACATGGACGCACTTGCCATTAAATGCAGCAGAGATGAATGTTAGAAAAGTGAAGAGAATTGAGTACAGCAGCAACTGAGTCGAAAATCTAGTTAATTTGGCTGTTGCTGCTGCTTCTCTTATTCAGAGTTGTTAGTGAGTGAGTGAGGAGGAAAATCCCAACCGTGCTTGATGTTTCTGACAGAGAGAAAGAGCAGAGGGTCTGAGGGGACGTTAAGGAAAGAGTGCTTACTTGCTGGTGCTGCTTGTAATAGTGCGAGCTGAGCAAAAAGCCTTTCACTATAGCAGTAGGTGGAATAAGACGGGTGTGTAGAATCTCAAATTACGATCGAGATGTACCCCTTTTGACTTGAATGCATGCAGCTAAGCTATAGATAAACGAGGGAAGAATACGAGAGAGGAGGATGAAATGGTGATATTATTAGAGGGACGGAGTAGCTATAGCCATCCTCTTGGAGTCAAGTTCAAGGCTATGTATAGCTAGCTACTCCATGTGTAATGTGGAAGAGTGAGTGTGGGATTTGGAGCAATATTATGTGTAATTTTAAATGCCTTGAATGTAGAAGAGGGATTGAGGATCATTGGAATTTATTATGATATACTCCTCCCCGTTCCTTCCATATCCATTCAGCATGGGGCCAAAAGTCGTTTCAGTTAATATTGCTCCCCTCTTGATGGCCTTGGAAACCACGGGTGAGGAAGAAGAGGAGAAGGAGGAGGGGATCATAATGATGGATGCCAGCTCTTTGGACCTTAATCTGGAGATTTTTGGAATATTCAAATTGGTTTTAATAAAAATTTCTCCTTCGTCCTCTATTATTATTGATAATGACATAGGGGGAGAGAGGAGAGTTGGTAGTTGAATTGTTCTTCTTCTAGCTATTATTATAGAAGAAAATCTGTGATAATGGTAGCAGTTGTTGTCCTCTCACACATTTTCTTTGTGCTGAGGCGTCTAGAATAGAAGAAGGACCGTTGCCATACTGTTGCTGCCGTTGTTGTTATCATGTCCGTATACAATTTTACTAATGGACTTTTTTGAATTTTTCTTCAAGAACCTCCTCCTCCTCCTGTTCCTTTTCCCTTTGTACACATATTGAATTGACTGATGGCAGCGGGGATGTTAAGGAGAGAATCAAGTGGAGTATATAGAACTCTAATTTCCCTAATGGCAAAGTTGAAATTGCATTACTCTGTCTCCATCGTCTCCTTCCCCTGTTCATTTTCGGACCACAAAATGAAATTTTCAGCCATATAGTTTTCATTATGACGTAACAAGTCAGTCATTGTCATTCTTTCTACATTATCTCAACAGGGAGAGGAAAGAGAGGATACTTGGGTGACATATTATGGACCCCCATTTACGCTACTTTAAAATTCATTTCTCTACATGAGCTTGGCACGAGGCTGACAAAATTACTTTTAACATCTCCCTAAAAGCCTTTCTCTTTCTGTCTTTCTTTCTCCCTACTGTAGCTTTCTGCTTCCATATAAATATGTCCTGTCCGCTTTCGCAGGTTTAACGTTGAGTCGCGTAACTTTTAGTACGTGATAGCCCTGTAGATGTTATGACGTAAGTTTATGCACTACCGGAGGAGCGCATTTAGAAAAAAAGTACAACCCCAGTTACTAGTGCACTGTTTCAGATACCGCAATGGGAACGTCTCTGTAAAATCTCGTTGTGCCTTAGACGTCTTCCTGATTGCACAAAAAACCATTGTTAATAATCAGTTTGCAAAAGTATGTGTAAAAATAGCAATGTGCCATGGGTCTATTCCCCTAGCCGCTCCATGAATCCTTTCCTACCACACTCTTTTTCTTCAGTGACAAGTTATATCAGTGGGTCAAAGTTTGAGAATGTTTGTGCTCATCCTTTGTAGTGACACACCTACAGGTACACCACCACAACTTTGAGAACTTTCACCATAGAAAAAAGTACGATAAATGATGGGGAGCTATTTTTTGAAACGTTACATCCTTATGCCTTTGACTGTGCTATCCATGAGCCTCTTGCAGAGACTGAAAGATTGATTCCAGGAAGAGTATAATAATGTTGTTCTGTAGAAGACTTGGATCAAAATAGTCCCTTGGAGACATAAAAGGAAGGAACATGGATGAAACATTCTATAGTATAGTGCGGAAAGACGTAGTTGAAGGAAGTAAACTTTGAACATTCTCATACAAAATGATTCGCTTGAAATGTTAAGTGAATTTGATAGTAGGAAGAAGAGTAGCTAGCTATATATGCTCTAGTGCTCATATCCCCTTCCTCATCCTAGTGCAGGAGTTTTCACACCAAGAGTTTACTCGTTGAATTTTAAAATATAGTAAAGAAAATCTGTTCCTAAAGTCTCTTTTTGCTCTACTTTCGCTGAATTCTCGGAGCGTTTATAGAAAAGGGATGAAAGGACGACGACTTTTGTTGATACTATTGAGTTATTTCTAGGAAAATCTGAAGGGCAAGGAATAAATCAATAGTGGTACGATTTGAATCCAATACTGTAGGTCACTGACATGTGTTAGAATTATATAAACTTTTGAACAGAAGGGTTTAGGTGTTCAGATTTTCATGGAATCACGCTTTCAGGGTTTCGTGATTCATTTAGCAGATTAGTGCTACATCGGTATTCCCTTTGTAACGAACGAGTTGACATTATCTGTTTCTCCCAAGTCCGAGACATTAATATTGTTACGAGTTTAAAATGGAAGGAAGCCATGGCGGGGAATGTCTCGTGGGCGATTCTGAACTTATTCCTGACAGGTTTTTATAGCATATTTGTCAGAGTGAGCACCACTGTCTGGCCTGGTTGGAAAAGCTTTAGAGTAGGACCTTTAACGAAGTCTATTATATTCCAAAGTAGTGCCGTCTATGCCAAAGTAGTGAATGTATAGAACCTGTATTTTTTCTAAAATGACTACAGTAACCTGGAGGAAATTTAGTTTGAAGTTGAGAATCAGAATTTTGTCTATCTCTACTGAGGCTGTTATCAAGGACATTGAGCTACTCTCAAGGGAGGTTCTTTCATGCGGAGCAAAATGTGGCTTTGAGCTGTGGGAGTATTTTAAATTGGAAATTTGTCATTATGAGCGGAACATATTGTTGGTAGTTACACGGCCGGGAAGGACTGACTGGGTAGAAGGTAGGAGAGAAGGCTCTTTGTGTGTATGTGAGGGTCTATGTTGAAACTTTAATATTTTCCAGCTCTGTGATAGTTTCACGTTAGCCTCATATATTTTTCAAGGAGAGACTTATTTATCTGTGCGTGGCCAGAGCTAGGAAGTCCTGTAACGCCTGTATAAAAGGGGAGGGGAAGGTAAGCAGTTTACTCTGGGCTTTACATTATTCCGCCTTGGAAGTAGTTATAGTTTCCTCTAACGGGGTATTGATATTAGTTTATGGAGCTCTATCTCTCTCTCTCTCTCTCCTTCACTCAGTACTTGCTGGAGGCAGCTGTGGCAACGGTCGTGCGGTGAAATGGAGAGCATCTTGGGACAGATATATTCATGACAGTCTGTTGTGTAATTTATTATGTGCTGAAGGATGAAAAAAAAACTAGGTTGCTCTCCTTGCCATCTTCCTATATTGCTTACATTATTATATGGAGAAGAATACTCTCTCACTCATGCAGAGTTTGCTTACAGGGGAAGTACTAAGTGTTGGGCATTGAAAGAAAGGGAGGAGTGACTAGTAGTAGCTATAGCTAAGGACATTCTAATGCTATAAAGCCTTGGCAATAATGTTACAGGAGGAAAAGTTTCATGCAGATATTTTATGCAGAACCATTTTCATCGTGGAAGATTTATTGCATGAAGTGGCTGTGTAAGTAAAATAGTGTCGTCGTGCTAGCATCCACATAATTTGTAAGGCCGATTCTCATGACATTAACGTATTTTCTTTGTCTGGCTAATAATTAAATCCACTTGTATACACGGGGAGAAATGTACGAAAATTGCAGAGAACTTTGAAATACGGCGGCTTTTAGGAGAACCATTTTCATTATTTTTAGCCATTCCCTTCACCATCCATGACCGCTTAAAAATTTTTGCGCTCCAAGTCAAAACCTCCTCTGAGAAGAAGAAGTCCATTCCACTGCTGAATCAGCAGTAGAATGGATTCATGATAGAATGAAGAATGCCACTGGAAATAATTTTAGCATGCGAAATCCAGAAGGTTATTAGAGATATAATGAAGTTTTACGCACATGATATTTAGAAAGTGGCCCAATTTTCCCGTGATTTTAGAACTCTTGCCATAAAATGAATTTAAGGAGGAAATATCTGTAGCAAACTGCCAAAGTGAATAGAATCCTGTGTGAAAGATTAACTTGAGTCAGCAGTAGAAGTTGTTTTTCTGCTTGGAAGGGAACTTTAGTACCTTAATCCTATCCCTCTTATGTACACAGAAGAAGAGGAGCTTAGGAGGGTATGCGTGCATTTGTATGACTTAGAGCTCTCTGCCCACTCCATCTCTTTCGTTTCATCCGCCTTCTTGAAGAAACTGACTGTCTGCATAAGATCAATAGAGGCACATTGCAATTGAAATTTGCTATTTTTCCTTCATCGCTTCTCTTTCTCCTTGTTCCCTTTCCCCTTTTTTTCCTCTTGTCAGCAAGTCTTGCCTCCCTCTTGGACAGAGGGAAGAAAAAGTGAGATAAAATCGTTGGGCACACCAGTTGGAAAGTATTTATTCTCTGGTGAAGTAATCAAATGACAATTTTGTGCTCGTACTCAACTCCCTTAGTAATAGTTTGAGTACGCCCCAACAGGCTGGCTCATAGTAAAAATCTTTCATAATGTTCTTGTTATTACTGAACGGGATGGGGTAGAAGAATGCAAGGAATGTGGTAGTAAAAAGAAAGTGAGTAAGGGAAAGTCATCGCCAGTTAGTATTCTTGCTTTTGATAGATTTTTATAATGGGATATTAAAATCACTTTATATGCAAGGGGATAAGTCGGAGGAATTTTCCATCTGTAATGTGCTAGCTAGGGGGCAAGCCAGCATTATGCTTTATTTTCTCATTCCTTTCACCAGTTGGACGGGGCCAATATGGTGAACATACTAGGGAAACGGTTGTGCAGATAATTCCGTCGTAGCTGTTGGTACTTCCAGTTGTCTCGGACTTTTGTGCTGATCCTACTTCTTCCTACTGCTAATGCTACAATACTGCTCTGGTTCAGCCAGAAGCAGAAGTCAATTTTCGCCTAAAATCTCTTTTCTGCTTCTGCTTTTGTTGGTGGTTGAAGCATATATGACTCTTCTGTATGTGACAGTGACTTTTTTTGGTCGCTAAATTTCAACTCTTTGTGGTGCAATGCTGGTGGCTAGCAATATGTTGTAATGACAGAATCATGACCGCCCTATGCTCTTAGGTGCATTGAATTCAATTGTATCCTAGAGTTGCTGCTACTACGTCCTCTTTTGTGCTCATGTTTCGACCCGCCATATGTCCATTTGACGGAGAAGGAAAATGTAGGGCATATTTTCCTACTCCTTATATCTGCTGCTACTGTTTTGACAAGCTCGGGGCGGTCATTCGTTTGCAGTCTGGCGCCCATTTTCATTCTTTGAATCACCACAGTGAGGCCATAGAAGGTGGAATAAAATGTTCGTAATTACTACTACCTTTTGCTTGCTTCAGGGTAATAAAAGGATGATGCTTGGGTTTTATTGTAAGAATGACGCCATTTTTAGTTTCTCCCTGTTTTCGTAGTAGACATTTGAAAGCACTTAAATCTGTCTGAACTGAGAGTGATGGCGTCGTTAGACTGAACTTATGAGGCCAGGTTCATAATTATGAAAGGCATGGCACGTGCAGATGGATGAACAGGAAGGCACATTGCCTTAGGTGAACTCATTGTTATTCAGAGGTGTGTATTGATTGACTGGTCCTGTTGGAATTGTCAAGCTATCGAAAATGTATTGAAGGGACTGAGAAGAAAGAGTAGTTATTTAAGTTGCAAGTTCTGTATGTAGATTGCATTCAGCCCTGACTCTTCATGCAGGACATGGCAGCAGCTGGAGCAGGAGAATGCATTGTGATACGGTAAGAGGAAAAGGAAGAGAAGCCGGGAGTCCGCTGGCAAAACGTTATCAAGACTTTCTTGTTTTCACAATGTATCTTACACTGTGTGCCGAGCAGCCAAGGCTGCCTAAGAGCGGAACTGAAGGAGAACCATTGAAGACACGCTGTCGCTAATATTGATAAGAGCAGACACGTAAGGGAACTGAAATTCTTTGCAATGTCTGTTGTGGCTGTTATATGGAGAGATATGTTTTGTACTATTGGACAAAAGTTTCGTCTAAATTACACTGCGCTAATATCACCATTATTATCAGTGCTACCAAGAACTCGCGTGCGTGGCTCTGGGCGTGATAATAATGTCATAAATGCAGGCATTTTGGAAAGTGAATGCAGTAACTTTGGTTGGCTAACCTTGGTTGTGGTAGAGGCTGTGGTGGCGTTGGAGGAAGTATTGCGGGACTCCATGGTAACGGGATCGGCATGAGGATGGAAGGCCGGAAATCCATCAATCGATCCTGTGAGAGTTGCTGGTTGACGTTGTTGCAGCCCTGACTGGCTCTTCGGTTGTGAGACGTGTTGGAAACTCGTGGGGTTTCTTTGCTCATCAATAATTGCGTTATCATCATTTGTCTTGCTGCTAGTTTGGCTCGCTCTTTCATGCTCCTGTCCTGGGTTCTCATCCCGATCCTGAATTTCATCTCTGCTGTCTACTGGAGCAAGAGGTAGGCTAGATGATGGGAAGAAGGAAGAAGAGGAGAAAAGTTTCCCTTTATTTTCTTCATCCTTATTGCTAATCGGCTGACTTGTTGTTGTTGTTTTTTCTTTAGTCCAACCACGAGTTAGATCATCGAAGTAAGATCTGGTTGGTTTCTCAGTGCTTGTGATTTCAAGTCCAGCTGACCGTCCTTCTGTTTTCCCTTCTCTAAGTTTCACTGTTGAACTTGTCACGGACGAAGGAGATTTAGAGACAGTTGTACTACTAGCAGTGGAAGCGGTAGTGGTTGTCGTCGTTCTACGGTCTGTGACTAGAATAGACATAGAAGACAGGAATATAATAAATAAGATTAACCAAAGATTCCGAGTCCTTTCACGAAAGAACATTCCTGCGAAGTAAAGCAGGAGAAGAAAGGGAGTGGTAGGAACTGCTACCGCTGATGTTGTTCTCTTTCGCAATTCAATTCGATTCCTTTTAATTGGGTTTTAAAAGAGAAGCTTTGCAATGTCAGCGGATTGATACATTTGTACGGAGAAACACACGGAGGACAGCTATAGTAGCTGTGTTGTAGCTTTCGTGTAGCTGATAGCCATGGACAAAGATAATTATGTTATCATGAGAAAGTGGGTTTCATACTTGTTAGTGTCATTGTTTCTGTCGCGTCTGAGCTATTATGCTTCTTTCAGCTGCGACATGAATGGGCAAATTACTGACGTGTGATTGGAGTTCCTAGTACAGTGGTTAATAGACCAAAGACTGCCATTCAATGATTTATGGGTGGAACATGCATTATTAAAGGAAAGAAAGTAATGAATATAGCAGCAGTGAGGTACCTGTTGGCAGATTGGTAGGAGTAGGAAGCGTAGGCTTTATTTTCCCTTCTGTGAGAGGCCCTGAATTTTGTTTGGTCGACGAGGAGGGAAGCGTCGTTGTACTAGTTGACTGCGTTCGTGAGTGATTGTTCCCGTTTTTAGAGCTGCGGGAAATATTTTCTGCTGCTTTATTCGCCACTGTAATCACTTTGATCCCTTTGGGCTGTGCACATATCATTTGATTAGCGTCAAGTACAATTTGTTTCTTGTAGAGCTGAATGAATTCCTTGAGATCTTCTGCTGGGGAAGAGCATTGCCAAGGATTCCCACTTAATTTTACCACTCGAAGCGTATCGACAAGTGGTGATTCGGTCAGTGCTGTGGAAACCATGTGAAGGTCCTCTAAATTACACCTTTCAAGGTTGAGTTCAATGAGAGACATAAAGAAGCTCAGTCCGGTGTTACTACTGTCGCCACTACCACGAAGGATCTTCTTTGCTAAATATGGCGAGTCGTCCAGCTCGAGAATTTGTAGGTTTCCCAGTGGGTAGAAAGTGCTGGTATCAAATTCCACGGTAGGCTCTTCCAAGCGTGACAGCTGAAGCGTGGAGAGTTTTACGAGGTCTTTAAACACACCGTTTACTATCACTTTAATCGGGTTTCCCGAAACGTCCAGTGTTTCTAGTTTAATCAGATTTGCGAACGAGTTCTTTTCTAACGTGTCTATCAGGTTGGAGCGGAGATCTAATGTTCGTATGTTTATCAGTTCACTAAAAATAAAAGGAGGAAGGGAACCTAGCCGATTCCCATTTAAATTGAGCTCTTCTAAATTTATCAAATTTTTAAAGTCTGTTGTATTTAAGCTTGAAATGCGATTGTCCTCCACTTGAAGCGACCGGAGCGATGGGGGAAGATTTTGTGGGATCCGGCGGAGACTGTAAAAAATGCATAAAGTATAAAAGTATAGTTTTAAATTCATCAACTTGAAATAACATTCTGGTATATAACTGAATGCTAGTGTGTGTATGCAGGTCAGGGATGCACTGCAATGGTACAGTGGGGATTTGGAGGGGGGAAAGGAAAAGCTCCTGTCTGAATTAGACTCCTTCATTATGATTACTTTTTAAGGGTGAAATTTTCTATGGAATTCATTTGAAATCGCCTTGAATCAAAATTTAAATTGTGGAAAAATCCCTCCCTAATACAGTTAGAATAAGTTTCTCCAGAGTAATTTACATGTGAAAGGCCCATTAGGCACCTCAGCTTCCCCGGAGCAGTTAAGCTCACGGAGCTCATTAGATTCCCTTAGTTTACTGAAGCAACCATGCTGTTTAGTTAAAAAATACTTTTTTTTCGTATGCCATATCTGTCTGTGTGGTTGTGTCTGTTCACCCGGAGACATGAACATGATGATGATGATGATGATGGGAATGTTCAAGGGAAAGTTTGTAGGACTGGCGGAAGAGCGAGTGGGATTAAGATAGGCGCGACTAGGAAAGAAATGAAGCAGGCAGACAGGCATCTTCTAATTTCTTTCCATGTAACTTTATCAGCTTTGTTATAGTTTGGTTGTTGGAAGCGCTAAAAAATTAGCTCTACTTGCTGCTGCTTTCTACTTCGTAGTTGCTCACGTTCTGCAAAAGTTGTGCGCCTGTAGGTGTAGATATGTAGAGTTGCTGGAACTACAGTCTCTCTTTGCTCATTGGTTGGTACAGGAAATAATAAAATGAAGCTGAGGATTAGTTTAGTGCGTTGAGCATATTTGCTTGTGAGTTTTTTTTTTGCGTGTGTGTGAGCATCCTATTTCACTTGCCATTGGAGATGATGATGCATTTTTGTAGCCTCAAGTTAGCAATAACTAAGCCCATTTGTTTTATTACAAGGGAGAAGTAAAAACTTTTCCTCGCTTGATTTTTCCCTTTTCCTGTTATCTTTCCCCTTTCTCTCTCTCTCTCTGTCGGTTCTGCTTGGGCGAATTTAGTGAATGCTTTGGAAAAATAGTTGGGGAAAAAGTGGTCTGCACTTTTTCCTCTTCTCAAATAATATAAGGACATGCAAAAGGAAAGTTTGATGGGGCTGTAGTATTTAGTAGTAATAGTTGTTTTATTTATGTATCTTACATGCGTAGGATGGCCTCAAGATACAATATGTGTGAGGAGGAAGGAATATATGCCCTGAGCCAAACTGCTCCAAGCACATGCATGCATCATCATCAAGACTTGAAACTGTTTCTTGGGATGATAGGGATTGTGAATGATGGCGGCGATGAGGTTTCTTTGGTGAAACTTGTAGTATAAGAAGAAAGGGAGGAAAGAAAGCTAGGGAGTGAAGCAAGGAGCAGAGAGAAACTGAGGGGAAGGAATGGTTCCAGAGTAAAAGTTTTTAACAAACTAAACTGTATTATAATCCTCGAAGGGATCATTACCATGAGTATAAGTAGAAATTACGCTTGTTTCGGAAAAACCACGGCCACTTCTCCCGCTAATATTACCACCATTACCGAAGATCTAACTTAAACATATACAAAGTTACTTGTACTATTGTATGTGTGGGTTCCCTCAACAAATTTGTCCGGGATGGGAAGCCATGTATATATACACATGTGAGGGAAGACGGGGGAAAGTTTCTGTCCAAGGCTAGCTATATTCCCTGGTTCATAGTAAGGGAAATGGTGGCGGAATGAGTTGTGAGCAGAAACAGGCTGCATACTTATACATACATTTGTACGATGCTCGCTGTGTGCGCAATCAATTGGAACCTGGAGGTAGGGAAGTCGTGTTTGTTTCATTATACAATGAGCAAGATGAGGATACGCATATGCGTGTCATGTGGAATAATGTAATGCATTGCTAGGCCGTCAAGAAGAAAGGGAAAAAAGCTGCATGATGCCCCTAATTCTTACATCTACTCAAGGGATGTACAGTAACTGAATTGCACGAGGGGTACAATAATATTATAACGTATGGCTGGCTGGCTGGCTGTGTAATATGGTAGCTTGATCGGATAGGTCGGAATGTGCATGTATGTGTATAAATTGGAATGGTCTAGGAGGTTCCATTTCTTTCTCTGCTCTTTCCTCCCATCAGATTTGCCAGTATTACTTGATGTGGCTGGATTTCTTTCACTGTTTTTTATTTGCTGGCAGTAAGACCGCTCCAACTTCGAATGCTATACAGTCTGCTGCAGTAGACTGCCGGTCTTTGTGATAGCAAAGTATGAAAACTGTGATGAAAAAGTATGACTCTGTAGAATGCAAGTATACAGGAATGGGAGTAGGTATGTATATAGAGGAGACGGAGGGAAGAAGGAAAAGAGAACTGGGAAAGTAATTTGTTCAAACTTGCTTAATTTCATTCAATGAAAATGTGTGCAGAATGTGGAAGACGAGAGTGGTAGAAGACGAAGAGCAGTAGTCAAGAGAAAGTCGAAGGGAAGAGAGAGAGAGAGAGACGAAAATAAATGATGGACTTAATGCAGGGATAAGGATAAGACCTGATAGTTACTCAAGAAGTAAAATAGAACGAGTTAGCTTTATTTTACTGTGGTAATCTGCAATAATGTTCAATTTAAATAGAGGCAAATTCCAGATGTTGCCTTCCATGTACTTTTACGGCAGTTTCTTCTTCATACTCTCTCTCTCTCCAACTCTACTTGCCTTTGCCTTAACCAACAAGGTTGTAACGTCTATTTCTATAAGGGAACAGCATGGGAAAGTAATAGCTGGCTGTGTACGAGGTGGAAGGACAGGGTAAGAAAAGAAATGCCGCTGTTAGCCATGCCATGCCTTGCCTACGGAAGAATGGATGGACGACGGGAGAAGAAACATCATGACGAGGGAAATGGACGGAAGGAATGTTACAATAGGAAACTGCCAAGTTTCTTCGTGACATTCATTTTAGTTAAACCATTTCTGATGCTAATTCTAATTTAATATTCGATTAGAGTCACTACTGCCTAAACTTGGACTCGGTTGCCAGCAGTAGCCTTCCTGCATGGTGTGGTGCCTGTTGTGTTTCTTCTCTGTAGTAGTCTCAAGTGTGCATACACAGCTACGCACACAAATTAGTTTACTATTCGCTCTGCAAAGGTATGTCTCTACTCTTTCTTTTTGCTTGCAATAAGAGAGTGGTGCAGGGAAAAGTTGGTAGTAGTAGTAGAGGTAGCAAGTATACATGTGGAATTTATGTACGCAGGCAAATCTGTATTACTGACAGGGCAGAGAAAGTGGATCAGAAGAAGGAAGGAGAGTTGAGTCTCTAAGTAAT
>JAQFYD010000727.1:0-15800 GCA_034694225.1 Bourletiella hortensis | reverse complement strand
TTACATGTATGTTTTTTTATACAATTTCTCCAAGCCTATGTGACTTGTACACATGACTCATGGCCGTGTGTTTACATTGCGTGTGCATAAGCATTCGTTCATACGGCTGCATGCATTGTGAAAGCTGCCTTCCGTCGTCCTTGTCGGCGGCGCACGGCCACCGCACCTGTGGTGACGTCAACGGGGCCTCCACTACTGCCATTGAGTTTAGCCACACATGGAATCTAATGCCATTGAAAACCATAGCGGTGAATATGACTGACAACATCCAGAATTCCGCAATTTTTTCGCGAGTTGAACTTGCTGCACGCCGGATCATCTTAATTTCAGAATTTCTGGAAAAAAATGCAACATTTTGTGAAATAATGATGAAGCTTTGACACAGTCTCGCAGCAGTGGTACTCGGATTTTTTTTAGATTCGTACTTAGTGGAGGTAAGTATGGCTTTGTTTATCTGAACGGGAGGGGACCCACTGTGGGTATAGGCGACCCAGTAGAAGCAAATTGTCATGGAAACTAATGGACTATGACGCTAATATACGGTACGTTGATTGACAGATTGAGGATCGTAGAAATATCCAGGATGTCCAAGATGCTACCGAGAGAGCTACGGAAAGCACTTCTTCATCGGCGAGTTCGTTACAGTAACAATGCGTGGATCAGGAAGCAGAGTAAATTCGCCTATCCGGAAGGAATGAAGCCGTATGATGATGACTATACGGACAAACCAGAGTATCCGGCGATTAATCCGGAGCTGAGACATATGCATGATACTTACAAGAGGAAGTTGAAGCAAGATCAAGACTGGAAAGCATCAATTAGGGAGAGCGAAACGGTGGAGGAGAAACTGATCATGTTGAATATTAAAAGGTTACGTTTTAGATGAATACAAAATTTTTAGAACATATGCTAAAGAAGATTGTAAATTGATATGGAGTTTTGTGTTGATTGCAGGCGATATGGATGGCGTGTTACGGAACTGTTTGAAAAGGACTTTGGATACAACTGTAGTCCATATTATAGCTTTATTACGAGAACTCATTTAGTCCCTGAGTATCAGCTTCCGGTGGCATACTCGGATGCGGAACTTTGCAAAAAGGCGAAGCATGTGGCTGAAAAAGTTAAGGAGCCTTTGAGGGATTTGATTCGCTTCGAATTGGATGGGATTCAGTAAGTATTTTTGGAATCAGAAGAGATTGGGAGGGTGGTATTTTGGGGGGATTTGTATTTACAAAGCTTTTGTGGTAGGAGAGGAATTAAAGAAGATTTTGGACTATGGCCGGAGGATATTGAACTGGCGGAAACTACATCGATTGTGAATCAGATCAATCGCTTGCTTTTGTCGGTGTGCTCCGCTGAAGCCCCTCACCTTCTTACTAGCCAGGTAGCGAAAATAATTGATAGGAAGCTGGTATTTGCATCTTGCCCGTTGGCTTAGTATTAAATTGTTTATAGGTTGACTACAATCCAAAACTTGAAGCTTTTTGGTCATGCGGGGGCTTAGAGGCTCCTGGGAGAGAAGTTGGGAGGAGGAAAAGTATCATTAAAAGTTTGAAGGAAGGAGTGCCCTTTAAGCCAGAGGATCCCGTGGAAAGGTTCGCTTTTGTAGCGTGTGTTGTAGTGTTGTTAGAAGAGAAACTTATTGAGGTGTATTTTGTAGAAACTTCCAGTACCTTGGATCTCCTATTTTGCAAATTCGATCGTCAGATCCCATTGGCAACTATACCGAACCTAATGCGGATCTTTGTTTACGGGGAGAATCTATTCCAGATAAAATGCGTTACAAGGAAAGTAACTATGGATTGAGGACGAACATGCGATTTGCTACTGTTTTGAATGGTTAGAACATGGCTTGAGCTTAGTTAATGTAGCGGACTTGAAAATGCTAATTTACTCCCTGAAATCAAAGGTCACTGGCTTGGTGATGATCATCGAAGTTCCCTTCTGTCCATCCACCCTCAGCATCATTTGCGATTGCAGCATAAGCAAACTCAGCATTGGCTGGACGATGCATCCTCAGCTCTAGACTCACAGGCCATGCTCGCCTGTTTTTCCCGAATGTTGGCTCAGGCATATAACCATGGTAACTGTGAATTTGAATTACCTGAAATTTTTAGTCTCACGTAGTTTCTTTGTATCACGAACCATTTTCGTTGTTCACAGGTTTCGACCAATTCGCCGAACTCGACTATCCTTTATCAACGCAGTTTATATCTACAAATGGAGTCAATTGGTCATTTTATGCTTACCAACTCAATACGATAAAACTGGATAGTAAGTCAATTCCGTCACGCTCCCATTTCAAAATAGATACGCCCCAATTTTCTAATTCAATCCATTAACTCATCTTTCTTTCCATTTATTAATCAAGATCGAAGTCTACCAAAGAACAACCTCCAAAACATAATGTGGGGCACGAAGCCCGCCCGGATTCTAAATGAGAACAATGAACTGGACCAGAACGTTGTTGAAACTTTAATTAAATTTTATTTAAATCCTCCCAAACCCATCTCAACCTCCAAGTCAACTACCACACCCTACGTGCACGACACACTGGAAAAAATGTCAGATGAGAGAAAGCGAGAGTTCATCTTTGCAAACTTAAGGGATATATACATGCATAAGAACATCATGCCCGAGAGGCATCCCTTCCCAGAAATTTACGATTGGGAGAAAATCTATAAAGTACAGTTATTATTCATTCTTAATTTCATTCTTCACCCTGTCATTTGCCTGTGCCATTAATTATAACTTTCATTTATTTTATTCAGATCAATTTCAAGACAATGCCCCTGGAGCCTAGGCGTCGATGGTTTGAACTACCTCACGGCTTCCCTGGCTCCGATCCTTACAATGAGCCTTACAAATTGCGTGACCCGCAAAATGTTCCACGTGCTTTGACTCGATACAAACGGCTGCTTAAGGAAAAGCAGGAACAGGATAGGATGGAGGCTGCTCGGAGAGCTGAGAAAGAACGGTTTGACCGGGGTTTTGATCCATCCGAAGAACCGAAACAGGAATAATGATAGCCTACTATGTTTTAGAGTCATGTTGTTATAGCATTTTACAGCGTCAATAAAGATTTTTTTTGCGGGGTTCCGTACAAATTGTAATGAACAATTAAGTCATTATTGCAACTGTTTAATTCAATAATTCAGGGTCAATTAATTAATATGATTTCCATTCATCATCAGTCAGCATTTTGGGTCATAGAAATGTTTACTTCTATGGCATTCTATTTCCGCCTGTTGTTTGGCCAACGTGGGGTGACTGAGGGCTCGAGCTCGGCTTTGCCTGCTTTGCCATGAATGAACGTCTGTTCTGTTATGCATTTCCAATGCAATCAAACGGCAACAACATTGCTGGGTTACATTCCCGCCGCCCGCCACCAACTTTTTCCGTCTCGGCAATACATTTTTTATTCGTCGTTATCGTGTCAGAAAAACGTAAAAACTATGTCACCGGTTTCACCGTTTAATTGCGGTTGACATCGTGAATTTCTTGAATTCAGAAAGTCCAACAATTTCAGCTTAAGCCAGTTGAATTGCACAACCTGTTCTGACAGTTTTGTTGTGAAAATCAGTCGCGGAATTTTTCGCTTGAATCTGTCCTTGTTGTCATTTGCATTGGAAGAATATTAAAGTGGTTCGGCTGTAAAATCCATCCATGGAACCGAACATTCATGGAGAGCTGGAGGTCCAAGGGGGAAGGTCAGTCTGAAACCAAAATTATTTGGCTTGTGCATGTGTCGTAGCCTGAACGCAATTAAATGTAATTATTATTATTGCTCAAAACATGGTCGGTAAGCGCTTGAACACGATAGTCCAAGTTGCCGACTCGGTGATTGAATGTATTGATGGTATATGAGATGGTAAATCAAATACGAAGGAGTTACAGCAGCTACATTTTGAGACTTATGAGAATGAAATTTTTTGCGAGATAATTGCATGCATATATGAGCGTTCCATATTTATTTTTCTGTAATCTATAGCGAATTTTCCGAAGGGGATTCCATGGAATGTGATGCGGAAGACGGGATGACAGAAGAAGAAGAAGGGATGGAGAGAAATGAGGTGAGTTAAAAGCTGCTCAGATTTACGATGATAGCTGTACTTAATAAATTATCGATATTGTCAGCGTCAATCTGCGGGAGTAATGAATTCAGGTAAATAAAAAAAATATGATTATGCAAAGGAGTAATTAAGCACTGAGTCTCGTGGTAGATCTAACAAGCTATATGTAGGATAATTGTTGCAAAGTTCTTTTATTAGTTAGCAGTTATACATGATAGAACGGCGAAGACCAAATTCCAATAGAAATTTTTAGATTGATATAGTGTCATTGTGTACGAATGGCTCGAATTTCGGGGAAATTGTGAGGGCAACGCTTGGTTACCGCCAGTGAAATTGAAATCTCTCGGATGCAGTTGTAATTTGACGATCAGAGAAAGACTTGTTCACCTGTCCTGCTAAGGAGAAAGCATCTGTGCCGCGGATGCGGCCCAAGTACAGTCCTATAGGACTCTGTCGTGCAGTTGCTGTTATATTGCTATTGCTACAGATCAAACGTTGAGGTCCTCGTTTCCATCGAGCCTCATCATCCCGGCCCCAGGACCGTAAAGAAATCGAGAAATCCCTATGCTTTCAGTGCCTTTGCTTATACTTGTAACTTGTACCCTCTGTGCTGAGGTAGAACAACAGAATGTTCGTAAATTGGTGCGCCCCGCACTGTTAAAAGAAGTACAGCAAGCCCTCGACAATTCAAATGTCAGATCCGACTGGGAAGAGACGATACACACGACGATCGTCGGATGCGGTCCTTCTGCAAAAACTTGTGGAATTAGTTGAAATTCAGATTCATTAGCATTATTTATAGTTACTTGGAGATTAGGGCTCAGGACGACGAAGTATTATTAACATTCTGAAATTGACCTGCTGTAGAGCTTTGAAGTTAGACCTTTTTGTTAGCAGTAGTTTAACGTGTAGGGTGACGTGCTTCGGAATTTTTATCAAAGGATTCACGGCAACATTAAGTCACATTATTGTCGTCATTATTAAGCAACGTGCTGTAGGGGTTGTAGGAAAAGTTTAGTGAAATAATTGTGGCTTACAGCCACTGAAAATAATTGGACAAGACGAGCTTAGAATAGTTAGAACTGTGTCAACACCAATGTCACGGCCGAGTATGAGAGTTGATATATTCTATTCAGCAGGTTCGGATTCCTGTTTTGGAAGAAGTCGAAATGAATTTGAATGAGAACTCTGCATCAGAATCAGTCCCAATCCCAATTGAGTCGTTAAATTTTTCACTCTATCCCGAGTGCGTGGAACATATACGAAAAATTGAGGCTGAAGATATTCCAAAACGGAGCTCTTATTGTCGAAGACTACTTCCTTTTAACTCTAAACTGCGAGCTATTGGGAATTTCAGTCATCTTCAAGCTAAGAGGATACGGGAAGGAACAAGTACTACGCTTTCTAATCTTGGATCATCTGTAACTAGGACAGTTTACACGGAAAGTGGAGAAGCGGCAGAGCAGTTTAGGAAAGACCATCAGTTATATTATCCACGCACGATAATTATTATTCATCCATTGTTGGAGTACCTTTCCTGGCACCCTTTTTCTCGACCCAGCCGTTGCATTCTACCTACTCGAATTTGTAAGAACTGATTATAACTCTGTTCTGCGGAACTCCGGGTAGGTTGATAATTTTGGTTCCTTATCATTATGGTTCTTTTATTTCAGCGTCGAAACCGCAAGTTTACGAAATATCTAGAAACTCCGACAATTGTTCTCAGGTTGAAGTTCAATTGGAAGAAGATTTTGTTTACGTGGAAAACGGCGAAGAAGTGAAAGAACCGTGTGATAGCGAAGAAGCTGCAACCGAAGCAGCTATTATTCCAGTTACAGCTGAACCTGTAGATGTGATGCCCTGTAAATCTGGAACATTACAATCTGAGCAGTGTACATATGAATTCGCTGCGGCGGGCGACATTGTTAGAGTGACAAACGCATCATCTGTGCAGCTATCAAATAGCACTAATACAGTTGCGACAGCACCTGCCGTTATTCAGATTCCCCCACAACCTGTATATTCCGGAAATTCGGCAGTAATTTTTACAAGTGGTAAACCATCATACATAGTTTCAGCATCTTCTACACTCGCAGCACAAACCCTCGTCACAAGCACACCGACTGTGCTACCGATTTTGCCTGTAAGTATTACAGTAAGACGAAAAATTTTGTTTGGCCTGTGTAGTCTAATGTGTGATTTTTTAAAATAATCGTATGAGATGTTTTAATTTGAATTTAATTTTGATATAGAATCACGTGGGCCTGTATCCTGCTGGCGCACGACTAATCTTAACTACAACTCCTGTGTCGGGTCCGTCTATAATTAATCAATTTTCCATGGCTAAGTCAGCTGAGAAAGAAGGTATTATAGCTCCAGTAAAGTAGATGTAACTGCTTCATAGTGCGGCTGAATTTTGATGCCACATTTCGTACTAGGGTCTGCAGAGGGAAAAAGTGATGTGACAACTGATGGTGAATCTAGTCGACCGGGTTACGTAACTGTATGTCATAACTGTGGAACGGAAAGCAAGAATTTTCATTGTTGCGATTCATGTCGAAGGACAATACCCAGAGGCTCCAAGGTCTTACCGGACCGTCTACACCAGGCGTTTTTGAGTGGTATGAAAACGGGCCTAGGCATAAATTCTTCTTTTACAGCTGAAAGAAAGACTCCCACCCGCAAAAAGGTTCCAGCCATAAATCTTGCTACAGCCTCATATTAGGTAACGAGCTTCACTCATCTGTTTATCCATCATTCTTGTTTCAGCGTGGAGTGAAGCAAAGACAACCAGAAGAGGTCGTGTTGTCATCAGATGAGGAGTCATGCGATTCTCCAGAAAAGAAACTAAAGCTAGCAGATGATCCAGACAAACTGGCGAATTCGAATGAAGCTGCCGAAAGATGCACAGGCACCGTTAGTAATGGAAAACCTGCTACAAAAGAAGCGGTTACCATGAATGAAGAGGGAAGTACTTGTCATAACAGTGACCAGCAAAATGTCTCGCTTGATAGTGCAGGTAGAATGACTATTCTTGACTATCATTATCTGAAGAACCTATTCAAAGATTTTCAAGCAAACAGTGATATTTCAATTTTTCATATTTAGAAATGGTTAGTATTCGGGATGCTATGAAAGCCAAAGTGTCATCTGGAAATTCGATGTCGTATATTCAGTTGAAATGTCGGTCTTTCCGTGTTGGAAGTTACAAGTATGTGGATAAGCTGCTTACCAACGGCACCAACTTCTTAGCATGCGTCACAGAGGATGGTATACTATTTCGAATGCCACATTTGCAAAGACGTAAGTGGTTTTACTGCCATGCGGCGGTGTTAGAAAGTTACAAATATTTGAAACCCGAAATTTTTGTCGAAATGATTTAGAGAACGATCTAGTGGATATTGTCATCCCCAAGCATGCTGTGTTGCAAATCCAAGGATGTTTTGAGTCCAAAAGGCTGTCTTTTTTGTTGGTTTTGACTGCAAACAAAATTGGGAGGTGGATTCGCGAACTCTTGGGTATGACAGTCAAAGAAGACACAAAAGTATGGTTTGATCCATTGAAAGGAGGTACGAGTTACAACTTCATCTATAGTAGAAATTAAAGGAAATAGTGGTATATATATTATGTATGGTACTCCTTAGTGTGCTCTGTACATTTTGGGTAGAAATATATTGAAATTGAGCTTATTGTTTTTCAGACAAAACAGAGAAATGTGTCGTCCTTATGGTAGAATCTTTCATCCCTGAGCAGGTTGCGTTCATTAATACAGTTTTTGGTTCAAAAAACGTAATAAATGTGGATGCGACAAAAGGAAACCAGATGTTGCTAGAAATTTCCACTCCTGAAACTACAGACTCGGCGCAGAAAGCAGGAGCTTCGAACATATGCAGTTTTGGAAAAGGGGAACAGACTGTAAGGGTAAATAGTCCTGTCGTAACCCAACCTATAATAGATTCTGCGAAAGTGAGCTCTACTTCATCTAAACCTGCATCATGTAACAACATTCCGGGTATAAAAAAAATTAATTTGCGCTCACAACAGGATAAGCAAAAGAATGGCAAATTACCAGGGAACAAGACAGAAGAGGATACTCTGTATAACGGTGCAAAAACGTAAGCTTCATTTTATAGCTGCTGAAATGCATATTTCTAAAACGTTATTGCCAATTATAATTATATTACTTATGCAACCTCCTTTGTTATTCAGCATTTTCGTGGGGAAAGGGAAACAATTGATCTCGTTGCAGCAAAGAGACCTAATGACATTACAACCGGAGCAATTCCTCAACGATCAGATAATTGATTTCTGGCTGTCCTATGTGTATTATCATTTGCTGAATGAAGCCGACCGTCAGAGGACTTATCTCTTTTCCACGTTTTTCTATAATCGACTGACTACGATACCAAGAATTAAATCATTTAGTGAATATGATAAAACATTGTCCGCAGCGGAAAAGCGGCATCGGCGTGTGAAGAAATGGACTAAAAATGTAGATTTATTCTCTAAAGACTTCATCATTGTTCCTATTAATGACAAGTAAGTTGCTGTTTACCATAATGTCTTGTATTTGATATGAAGTGAAATCTTTCGTTACGTATTTCATCTTTTACTGTAGCTGTCATTGGTACGTTGCCATTATTTGCTTCCCCGGGCTCAACGGACCACATTGGATGAGTGACGATACACCCATAGAGAACTGGCAGAATTTAACGAAGGAAAATGGGAAACCAAAGTTCACTCGCCCTCCAGGTATGCCAGAAAGAGCCGATGACAAGCCTCCGAAGAGGAAACTGAAGAAGAGAGTGGAAGTACCACCTAGTGATGCAGTCCCTTCCACTGCTGATAAGCCCATCAATGGAAATGGTGGTGAGATCCAGACTGACATAGATGGTAATCCTGTGCTACAAGGGGATAAACAACCCGCAGATCCAGAGGCAGACAACCAAAAGCAGTCAAACGAAGCAAAGACAGCTGTTCTTGGGCCCAGTGAAAGCGACGAGAAGAAATTGCTGCCTTCGGTTAATGCCCCACCTACAGCAAAAGCGAGTCACATAGTAATGCATGAGGAAATGCCCATTTGTGCGGATGATCCTTTCAAGGATGAAGCAAAGGATGATTCAGATGAGGATTACCTCAGTAAGTATGCAGTTTAGCTAACCTGAACATCTTTGAAAGCTCTGAATCTATTTCCTACGCTGAAAGTGAATCAAGGTTAAGCAGCTGATTTGTTTTTCTCCTACAGTAAACGAATATTATTTTTCCGACGATGATTCGGAGGAAGAAAAAGAAGAATCTCCCCCCAAAAGTCCTCAAGCATCTAGCGAAGAAGCTTCAGTGCCATCAGCAGAAGCAGCTGACGAAAATGCGTCGTCCCAATCAAAACCTGAAGCAGATGTCAAACTTGAAAGCAAAGAAGGGGATGCGGAGGACACAGCTATCAGGACCGATTTTAGAATCAAACAACCGTGTATTCTATTATTTAATTCTCTCCCGGGCTTGGCCAGAACACGTGTATTCGCCACGCTACGTGATTATTTACGTGTAGAATATAAGGTACAGAATTTTATCTGCAATCTAAGTTATTATTAACTGAAAATCATATAGTTCCATAGGGTTCGTTTGCAGTTTCTGAACTTTTACATTTGTTTTGCAGGAAAGAAAGGGTGAAGAAAGAGCATTCTCCAAGTTTGATATGCCTGGCTTCGAACCTAATGTTCCACAACAGAAGAATCTATGCGATTGTGGTGTTTATCTTGTAGAATATGTTGAGCGATTTTTCTCAAATCCGTTGGAAAGTTACCTCCTTGCCTTACCGACAAGTCTGCGAAAGTGGTTCCCGCAACTGAAATCAAAGAGGAAGGATATGTACGATAGAATTTGTGAGCTAGTGAAAGAGCAGAATCCGGACAATCTCCGCTATGTTCCCAAGTTTGAGGTGCCGCCACCACCAGCAGCAGCACCTGCAGCCGCTGCTATCAAAGGTAACAAGCTAGACGCAAGAGCTGTCAGTAAGGTAAGCGAGGACGCTAGCTCGAAAACTACCTTGCCAAAGGTGAAAAAGGTGGATACAGCTGAAAAAGTTGTACCTACACCAGTCGTTAGTGCAAAATCGTTGGAAGAGACAAGTTCCAGTGAGCTCGACGCTAGCTCGAAAGAAGCTTCTCAAAAAGTGGAAAAAATGGATACCGTGGAAACAACTGTGACTCCACCAGTCGCTGGTGCAAAATCTCCGAAACAGCCGGGTGCAGGTAAACCTGGCCGGAAGAGGACCCCGAAGAATGTTATTACTAGCCAAGAATCTTGTAATAGTGTTCCTACTGTACCTTTACCCGTAGGTGGAGTTGAGATACCCATAACTATAATTAAGGCAGATAACTCTGTAGAATCCGGGAGTAACGGTGGTACGGAATCCTCCGAAAAGATAGTTCTTAAAAGTGCATCACTCGCCAGCCCTTCCCCTAGTGCTCCAAAAAGAGTCAAAACCAATACCAGTAGAAGGCGCGCTTCGTTGTCGAAAGAGGCTGCGAAGGCCTCGAATGATTTGACTACAAATCAGACGAGTCAAGAATCTACAATTATGGAATCAGAGACAACAGTGGCTGACGTTGAGGCTGCGCCACGGCTAAAACTAGTTTCCACAAGTCCAGAGGAAGAACCTATGGACGTAGATCCAATCACAGAGTAAATCCCTTGTTCGTTGTTAAGACTTGACTTGTTTGTATAAGCGAAGAATATGATTTTGAGGCGAGTAGTATAATAATACTTGTATGAAATATTTGCTGACGGTTTGAATTAGTTTGTTAATTTTTGCTTTCTAGGACAGGAAAAATATGCTTGTAAACCTCCCATGTGCCCCGGTTATTGTTTCTGTCGCTTAATCCAAATAATTTTATTATCTTGAAAGATTTTACTCTGCGCCTGAAATGAGTTTGTTGTGAGGGTTGCCTGATCAAGTAGGTTACATGTTATTTTCTGAATTAAGGAATAAGGAGGAGTGTAATTAAGGTTGCTTTATTGCATCACTCAATTCGCAACGATAGTTGAAAGAGTTTCATACGTAAAAGAATCTGAATAAATTTTTTAAGCATATAACGTTGAAAAAGTCTTCATTGTCTTCGTTACTGCATCCTTAAGCGTGAATGAATCATTCAGAATAAAAATACCATGGATTTTTGCTTCCTGCGCTGATGAGTTAGTGCAAGGGCCACTAATAAAGTTGCATTAGTTTTTATCGGTTAGTTAGGCTCGGCCGTCATCCGTTTGTTGGCTGTCTTCTCAGAGAAGAGACGTGCAATCGCATTTACGAACATTGCAGTTTTTATGCGATTCGCTAGATTTTGCTCATAGTTTGGTGGTTTACAAAATCGTGGAGATTAGAGATTTGGCTTTAGAAATGTCTCGTAAAGTTTCTCACATTGTTTCCTGGCTATTCGGTAAGAGTACGACACCCAAAGAACTCTTGAGAAAGAATCAGCGAGTTCTTAATAGAGCAGTGAGAGATATGGACCACGAGAGAGTGAAAATGGAAATGCAAGAAAAGAAAATCATCTCTGATATTAAGAAAATGGCAAAGGAGGGCCAAATTGTGAGTACTTTGACTAGTGGATTCTAACGCATTGTTTCCTCCTGTCAATTTCTTTCATTGAAGGATACTGTGAGGATTCTAGCAAAGGACTTGGTCAGGACGAGGCGTTATATTCAGCGGTTTATGGTCATGAAGGCAAACTTACAGGCTGTTCTAATTAAAATCCATACTGTGCAGTCGCAACATGCAGTCAGTGAAGCTATGCTGGGAGTGACGATTGCTCTCCGATCAATGAATAGGCAAGATATACAGGAAGTAATTAATGACCAGGTTTACCAAAGATTTTCATTTTATCTTCGTAGGCAGTTCCGGATGCCAATGCTGCAGAGAATCCTTCAGGAATTTGAAAAGCAGTCGATGATGATGGGTGTGAAGGAAGATCTTCTGACTGACTCAATTGATGAAACGGTTTGCGAAGCTGAGGAAGAGAAGGAAAGGTGGCGACGCGCAGTTAACATCATTTTATCCCAAAGTAGTTTGGGTCATTTCAAAGTTTTCCATTTCAGTGATGAAATAGTAGCCCAAATATTGGATGAATTGGGATTACAACTACGGGACCAGCTGTCAGAGTTGCCGGAGGCCAAAGGAAACATAAAGAATTCTAATACAAAGGTACCAGTTTCTTCCAAGTCAGCCAATGATAGATCATCCTCCATTGATGCTGACTTACAGGCCAGGCTGGATAACTTAAGGCGCAAGTATGACGCTCTGTTTTTAATTTCCTTTCGCAACGGCAAAGCCAGCACGTCAAAATATATGATTGACCATAGTGCATTCAATAATTCTAGTGACAGCAACAGTAACTTTGGCTTTCCAAATGTGCCTGGTGGGGCTCCGAAGAAGAAATAGGAATGGATCAATAGAATTGTCTATTGGAAAATTGGAACTTTCTAGCTCCTGGTAGTGCCACTGACATGACACGTTTGTTGGGATAGCATTCGTCACGCTAGAAAACCAAAAATAAAAGCTAACGGACCCTGAGGGTTTGTATTTTGATAAAGGGAAAAAGTCAACCTAACTCTAGCTTATTTGCTCTTGGGATGATTTACCTCTCAGGGAAGTATTAACATCCATTTCGTGCATGGTGATTCTCAGTATCGTGATGGTTTCGATAAGTTTACCGTTGGTAGTGAGTGGTGCCGTGATGGACTTGAACGTTGTTTTCCTTACTTGGTTTTCCCGAGGCAGTAAAAATAGAGTACGAATCCCAGCTAACCCGACACACCATAGAGTCTTTCGTGTTTGCAGTTAAATATCATCGCTCTAAGCAGACTTCTGCTCCTGAAAATTCACCTCTGGTATTGAAATCAATCCAGTACTGTCTCTCTGGATCTCTCTATCCTCAGGTCAGAGGAAGGTTCCTAAATCTTAAGCACTTAATCGCTCTGCTTGTGGGTTTTCACATTAAAACAGCTCATTCAAGGGAGACTTCGCAGGGAGAACTATGGGGCCTGCGTCAGTTTTGCTTTTTCTTGCCACTTGCTCTACTATAGCTGTGATACAAGGGAGAAATGTTGGAATTTCACTGCTTTTGACCCAATTGAAAGGGTTACAAGTCGTGATACGGCTTCCTGAAGTCTACTACTCGTCCTCAGCAGCAACGGACGCCCTTGTCCAGCATTCTTTGGTTTTTCTGCAGGAGACAAACGAAACACCCCTTCAGCTATTTTTCCAACGGAAAAGAACACCCACCTTCCATCCCGCGAGGCATATTCAGAACAAAATTGCATGGCTAATTTTGGCGAACGATTTCTCAGAAGAAAAACCAATTCATCTAGTAACAATCATAGACAGCTGTTTATGGTGGCCTGACAAATATTATCGTTTCTCCTTGCAGCGGGACTTAATGCATCTGATCATAATTGACAATGGAAGCCCTGTTCAGAGTGGCATGCTCATTGGATACCTACAGCGTTGCGTTACACCATTTTTCCTAGTCGTGCTCAACTGGTCTCAACCAGATAATCTCAGAACAGACGCTGTATGGGCGTTTGATGTCTGTTTCACGGGGCACCGTTGTAAAGTTGTGGATTTGCCTAATTATTGGTACCTAGCAAAGCATGGACTTCATGTCGTCGTTGAATCTGTGGTCAGAGCAAGGAACGACTATTTGGGGGAACGAATCCACTTCTATCCATTCGTTGGGACTTTTAACCGTTGGGAGTTTTGGCGTGAATTATTAGACGTACCACTTAGGCATGTACAGCATGCTGAGCTGCAGGAATTCTACATGGCATACATAATGGGTACCTTCAGCCGACAACACAATGTCACTTTCGACACCACGTTGGCCGAAGAGAATGCATCGAAGTGTGGTAGAGGGACCATTGAGATGCGAGCCAAAAAGATGTGTGCTGACGAAGGCTGCTCATTCGGCTTATCACTGAGTGAGTTCACTGACTTTCGAACGCTCATGACGTCTGAATTGCAGAATCCTGTTCATTACAAGCTTTCAAGCTTGACCATGCCTATTAGCCCGACGGTAGCATTCTTGTCTTTCAGTGCCGCACAAGTAATAGGAGTCCTGTTTTCGATCAGGGTACCCTCCTCAAAAGCTTCGAAAGGTGCAATTGATTGGTTCCGCCTTTCCTTTTGGATTCTCGTACCTGTCGTACCCTTTTCGTCAAAGCGTAAAATGTGGGTATGCGCGTTATGGGCGTTATGGGCTATACCCATCTGTTATACCATTATAGTGTATGTCTCCATGCTTCAGAGCGCTGTAGTTGCTCCGGCATTGTACCAAAGTGAGCTTTCCTTCGAGGAGATGGTTCGCCAGAACTTTTCATTTTTATCGACTTTTTCCGAATATATCCAAACCCTGGCTTCATTAACAAAAATTGATAACGCTCTGAAATTTAGTAGCGAGAAAATTTGCTTGCAAGAAAGCTTGGAATGCTTGCATGGCGAAGTTATTTTGGGAGAAAGGATTAAGAAAAACGTCTTCGATATTCATTTAGCTCCCTCATTGCTGTTGAGTATATCCCAAAAGGAACAGAGAGTTCTTTTAGAGGACCATGTGATGAGGCGGGTGTACGCTAATGTCATAAAGGCTTTGGGCCGAAATGCCATCGAGGGGAAGGAAAAATTCTTCAACAGTCCATATTATTGGTCATTTCAGGTTGAGAAACCGTTCTTTATGCAAAAAACTCTGGAACGGATGAAAGCTGCCGGCCTTGTCTATCATTTCAAGGAAAATGCCGAAGCAATGTACTCAACGTACCCACGTGAACAAATAGAATTTGAAATGTACAACCAAACGCGTGCACTGGCTAGTGGTGAAGGACCTGTCGGTTTCTCGGATAGCATCGTATCGGAGGGGTTTATTTTATTAATTTACCTCATCGTTACATGTACCATCTGGTCCTTGGGTATTGTTGTTATACGGCGCAGCATTTGTAAACCTTGATCAGTTGGAGGCGTTCTACCTTGGCCGTCTTCTGGAAACATTCACCAGAACTCACAACTTGACCTTAAACACAGTGCCTATTGATCAGACAATGCCAGTTCTAGATATATACGACCGAGGGGCCATAGAAAAAGGAAAATCGCTCCTGTGTCATGCACCGGAATTGTGTCCAACTATGCTTATAGCCCTGCATGACTTTGTTGAAGTCAGAACGCTGATGTACTCGGACCTGCTTTCGCCAAGCCCATGCACGCTTTCAAGCCTGGGAACGCCACTGAAACACTGGACGGCCTGGCTGCTACTAAGCCTTGCGTCCACTCTCCGGATACTACTCTTCCTGAGTAATCAAGAATCAATGAAGAACCGTTCATGTGCGCAAACTTTGGACATTATTGGCTCGCTGGTATCAGTTGGCTTCTGCGAGGCTCAACGAAGCTATAAATCGTAATTGTACATTCTTTTGGGGCTGCCTGCATCCTTTGTTCTTATTGTATATAACTTTACTGCAGAACAGTGTTGTAGGCAAACACAACACGCCCAACTGTCATTTGATGAGATGGTTGGAACGAACTTTTCCTTGACGTCAACTAGCTACGAGTTCAGAAAATACGCAGGGGCACTAGCCAAGACGTATCATTATGTATTGAACGACATGGAATTGAGTGTAAACAGAAGAATGTTCTGAAACATCATGAAATTCCTAGGTCGAAACATGGTTCAGGGAAGGGAGTCT